>BOPP01000061.1:4750971-4770680 GCA_017312745.1 Gryllus bimaculatus
CAGCACCTTCTGGGCACGTCATCAACAGGCGAGCGCTACGAAGTGCAAGAAACGACCACAAGGCTGTTCTCGGAAGCTGGATATTCTCTTGGCACGCTGACATTTTACCCTCAGAACACGGAAAGTTGTCCTTTGCCCTTGAGGAAGGTTTACTCACGTTAAAACTGTAAATGAGGGTTTAGTTTGTCAGGATAAAAGTGATACTCAACTTGACAATAGCTTCTACTAAAGTTGACGTTCTGTATTTTTTTCACTCGAAATAATGAAAATTTCTTGTTGTACGAGATCATGTGATCTTAAAAACATAAATTGTACAGTACTGAAAATTCAATCTGGTCGAATTTAAATGGCGATGACTTATTCTTTATAACAGTGTTTTAATTGAAAACTTGGTACGTGTACTACTTGGTAAAAGTGGTATGTGTACGAACTACGTATTAGTAAAATACAATAACAACATATAATAACTTGAAACAATGTTTGCTCTCTTTGCGAAGAAATCTTTATCAAACTTCATGTGACATATTTCCTTCTGTAAACGATGACCTTTCCCAATTTTCTCAATATCCTCTTAAAGAGAGTCTAATTAACCCAAAATTGACTAGTATGAGTTCAGACATTTAATGAAAAGTGTCTGGATTAACGAAGCGTAGTCCATCTTTCTGATAATCGCATTCTTTACTGATACTAAAATTATAACGCAGTTTCATCGTATGAAAAATAATTTAAAATTGTTTTCACTCACCAAGAAATAAATCTCCAGCCATACAAAGTGTTGTTTTCACTTACCTGCAACAAAAATTAAATATATAAAATCAATCGTTTGACATAAAAACATTTACATCAATATATTGGGCGACATTCAATTAATACTGGAAAATCACGGGTGAAACAGTAACAAAAATATGATAAATAACTTCATAAATAAATAATTGCTATATAATTGGAAAATATTGCGCAATAATATTTAGCATAAGCAATCCTAAAAAGGCTATGTATATTATATATAATTTTCAAATTGTAATTAGTGACCTAATTAGCAAATAGTAGCTACAATCAACATAACTAAACCTTATAAGTAATCAGGAAACTTAGGAAAGCGTACTGTATCTAAATATACTTATTTAAAATTCATTCATCAGCAGTGGTGACGTGCTGACAACCTTTACAAATGAATGGTTAAATTAACTACATTTGCCGTTTCTCAAAACATCCTGCCTCGAGACTCTCTGATGGCAGGGAACCGTCTCGTAACTCCCGCTGGCGTCGTTCGTTCTTCGCGCTAAAGAAACAAACTTCTCGAGGAAAAAGCCACTCAGCCCGACCGAAGCGGAGCGGAGCGGCGCCCTCTTTTCACCTTGACCTCAGACCCAGGAGGTGTATATCTCCCGCACGGGAGAAACCGACGTTTAACACGTAATAAGCGCGAACAGGAAAATATGTCGCATACTCCCTTTGGAGCACGCCGCCTCCGTCGCAGTCGCCATCCTCACCTCCTCCGCCCAACCCCAACCACCATTTTTTTTTGTCTAAACCTGTGTGCGCATCATTCTCCAGGCCAGCCTTCTCAAATTCCGCAACTCCACATCACCCACAGTCCCGGCGGGGACCGTCCTCACCACGCCAGAGCCCGCCTCGCTCGTCCCTTTCCTGCTCGATAATTTTCACGACGCCCAATACATCTGACACACCCTTTCCCACTCCACCCACCCTGCCTCATTCATTCACGCACGCCTCTCGCCCCGTTCCTCCCATCCCCGCCCCACTCCCACTCCTGACTTGTCCATTCCCGACCATCCCCATCCCCGCCTCGCTTATCTCACCCCCGCTCAACCCCATCTCCTATTTCTCATCCCCGCCCCGCTCAACCCCACCTCCTATTTCTCATCCCCGCCCCGCTCAACCCCACCTCCTATTTCTCATCCCCGCCTCGCTCATCACCGCTTCCCCCTTCCACTCCGCCAAATTCCGATTTCTATCGTCCCCCCTTCTCCCCCAGTATCACAATCCAGTCTGCCCTCGCCTCTTCCTCCCCCTCTTCTCTACCTCCGTCTCCACCCGCACCGCGTAACCGATTCTCCCGTCTTCGCTCCCATGGGGGAGGAGGAGGAGGAGGATGGGGCGACGACGACATTTACAGCGCGCCGAGCGGCACAAAAAAATTACGACGCCCCAAGATTTAAGGAAACGGAAGCATAAAACAGGGGAGAGGCAGCATAAATCATAAGCAGCTTTATGCGGGCGGATCGAGACACGATGGTCTCGTATGAGATTCTCTGCGGCCGCAGTGTCTAAATAGCAGAATTTGATTTGTTTTACTCACAATTAAAGAAAATAAATGGGTCGCCTTTGTGTGGAACTCTTTGAAAAATTCCTAATGTTTTTTAGTCTCCATACATGTATGTTTTTTTTCAAATTCGGCTATTACAATTTGAGAATGGCATTATCGAAACATGCACAGCATTTCCTTGAGAGGAACATTTCTTACGTAGAGTTTTCATAATATTTTATCAGAACACATTGACACCTCGTTTCAACGTGTTATGCGCTAAAAGAAATAAATGAAGGTACAGTGATATTACATTCATCAACCACTCCAATGCCGTTTGCAGAATTCTTAATACTTGACGAAAACATTTTAGGTAATGGATAGCCAAGAAAATCAGTCGGGTGTTATTTTGCCAGCTGAAGACCTCTGAAAAATGTGTATGTTTAAATATATAGAAAAGTGAGATAGTAATGTGCTCAACGTGGCACATGCTAAATTGTGGCTTACGACTATATCTCACTTATCCCTTCACATAACTGACTGTAACCCAACCTATACAAAAATATCACCTCTGAATGAAAGAAAAATAATACACAATTCTATATAATACCCAAGGAATGTAACAAACACTTTAATAGGAAGAGTTCTTCCTTTGAAAATTTTAATTGTTTCCTTTCATAGCCAAAGATATGTTTTGGAAAAGATTTATGAACAAATATGTAAAGAACACGTTTGTAAGTTTGAAGTACGTTTGTAACTTGGGTCACGAGGATTTTTGCGCGCTTATTACGTCCTCGCTGCCACTGAGACCCGGCGGTGGCCGCGCGGGCCGGGGGGTGGGGGGCAGGGCAGGCGCGCCGGAGCTGGGCCGGTGCGAGCGGCCGGTGGCCGCCGCCGGGCGCGCGCCCTTCCTCGCTCATTCCTCAGCGGGCTCGAACGAGGACGCGGGTGCGGGCGGGCGAGAGGCCGAGGCAACGCGCGGGGATTTATGTGGACCCCGTCCTCCGGGTCTGCTCCGACCGGCCCGGCCCGGCGCTGGCGATCGCCGGGCTCCCGCGGGCCTGGGCCTGGGCCGGGGCCGCGCCGATTCGAACCCCGATAGCCGTGAGGGACTGCCGCGATTCCTCCCGCCCCCCCCCCCCGCCCCCGCAAGCGCCCCGGCCGCTGGGAATTTTGTTAAAAAGTCAGCGCTGGGCCTCCGGGGGCGAGGTGGGCGAGGTCGGACGAGGCGCGAGACGAACGTGGCGGGGTTGAAGGGATGGGGGAAGGCAGAAGCAGGCGGCTGGAGGGGAAGGGGGCAGAGCGATAGGGGTCCAACGAGGCTGAGGAGGGAGGGAAGTTCAAGCGACAGACCGATCGAAAGGGTAGGAGGGTTGAGCGGGAAGGATAGGCCGATTGTGGAATGGGAGCGTAACAAGGTTAGCAATTCGGAAGAGAAAGGTAAAGATTCGGGAGAGAGGGGATGCGGCAAGGAAGAAACGCGGGAACGCTAAGAGACATACCTCGCAAATTCTGTTAAGATAAAAGGGAATAAGGAAGAAAACGTTGAAAGAGAAAAGAGACGGAAAGAACAATTGCCAAAACGTGAAAAAAAAGAATATGAGAAACCAATTTAAAAAATAAAATAATGTTAGCTAAGTAAAGAAAATTCAGCACAAGCATTAAGTACTTGTATATAGCGACGAAGAGAGATGAAAATAAGAATAGTATTGAAATATAGTTTTAAAAATAAGGAAAACAGTCGCAGGGAAAGTCAAAGAGAACGAAGTCCACGAAAATAAAGATATTGATGCCAAAAAGATCAAACACAGAGACCTATAGAGGAATTCAAAGGTGAGAACAGGCGGCCAGAAAAGAGGAAAAAATTACGAAAACATCGGCAAAAACTATGCGACAGCTCAGACCAAAAGGAAATATGTGAAAGAGCCAGAGCTGCAGTAGAACAGCAAACTACACAAGACCTCCAGAAAGCAGAAGAAAAGCGGCGGCGAGCCGGGGCGACAGGGTGTCCTCCGGCACGGAGCGTGCGCCCAGGCGACCCAGGCAGGGGCTGACGAACGGCGTCCGAGACTTACTGGGCGGCGACGGCTGCACCGGCCGAGGAGGTGCGCCCTACCCCGCCCTCGTCGTATATCCGCTCCACCCCACACTCCTTCCTCCGCCCGTGACCCAGCGCTCGCCCTCGCCTGGCCTGGCCGCGCTGCGCACGAGTTATGTGCGGACTTCCGACATCTCTTTCTGCTTTCGGGAGGGCTTTCGTGCTGTTGTAGATAGACGCTGTTGAAACGATATGGCACAAATGACACGACATTGAATAACTACGGGTTTATTTGTGACGAACGCAAAACTTATTAAACGGACCGGCTGAGG
Source organism: Gryllus bimaculatus (assembly GCA_017312745.1). NCBI lineage: Eukaryota > Metazoa > Arthropoda > Insecta > Orthoptera > Gryllidae > Gryllus > Gryllus bimaculatus. The sequence goes on from BOPP01000061.1 coordinate 4,755,611, forward strand.
AGTCACTGAGCAAAAACTGAAGGTATTGCAGTGTCTTTGGCCGTGAGATCGTAGGATTAGAGTCCCGCAGGTGGTAGGGTTTGCGACACTAGCTAGAGAGCTAGGTCGAATTCAGCTGCTGTCTGGAGAGAACTCTAGCGGAGGCTTCTCTGATCGAAAGTTTTCTGTGATTTCTCCAATTAATACCTGGTGAAGGCCGGAGAAATATCGTAACATACGGGTCTGAGACCACGCACTATCTTTTCTTTATATTCCTTTTCCTATTCTCACCTTGCTCACTTACACTTGCATACACTACACTACTACACATGTTGGGAGACCAGTCGAGAGCTTAGAGCTTGATTTGGTTCGGACGTTATCCCGTTGAGGGAAATACCTGGATGAGAAATAACCCAGCAAATCAACGTGTAGGAAGGGTGCGGGATCATGCCATCCAGCAAGGGAAGATCGCCACCATTTCTCGTGATAACAACATGCGCTACGCTTTCGGGACCAATGAGCACAACAGTTAACGAGCTCGCGAACACGAAATAATCTCAACCCAAGCATTTTTGTTACTACATAAAACGGTTTACCTTCAAATAACCCTCATTGTTTCAGTTATTTTCTTTAATATTTTCTTAAATAAAATTAAACGAAACTTCGCTTAATTTTATTAATTCACGAAATATTATTGCTTATCACCCTAAAAATGATTTATGCAATCCCATGTTCATTCTCGTACTCTGAATTTGCTTGAGCTATTCCGCTTTATAGGAAATCTTTCTTAAAAGTCATTTAAAAATAAAGCTGTGCAACTGATTCTAAATCATTACATTCGGGGTGCACGTGGAATAATCCAGTTTTATAAGCGTAGCAAGCCGCCGAAGATCACTCTTAAACACTCCTAAACTTCTTTAAATCACTCGTCATCCAATTCAAAAATGTACAAAAAGCTTACACTCATTATGTTAATGACATTCCTAATTAGATATTCAAAACCTCCGCTTCGGCGCACGTTAATGTCTTCGAATTACTTCGGTTCGCATTTAACTGAAACAAAAACGTACGCGAAAATCTAGCGCGATATGCAACCGACCTTCCTTTTCTGCCAAATTTTCTTGTCGCTGGGCAAACACACACACTGGCAGTGTGGGCGCGGCGTCGGGGGCGGGAGGCGGGAGGCGAGAGCGGGTGGGGCGTGTAGGAGGCAACAGAGGGCGACGTTTACTGCCTGGCGTGCGCGGCACAGCGCGCGCAACTTTTTTTTTTTTTAAAAGAAGCCACTTTAAATATTTTATGACCGCAATTCTTCCTAAAGTAAGTGTTTTACAAGTTTTAAGCCGCGTTTTAAACTTAATATCTGCAGTCCAAGTGCCCGCGCGCTGCATGTAAGAGAAGCTGTCGGGGAACAGCTGCCGTCGTAAAGGCGTGTGAGTGAGGATGACACACGTGCGTTCTACAATACGCACGATGATCCTTTACTAGTCGCCTTTCAATCGTTGACCTTGGTGCAGGATGGTAGTTATTTTCGGCAGGTTGCAATGTCCCTTCCTTCATACTTTTCTTGTTTTTCTTCATCATCGTCATAATAATAATAATAATAATAATAATAATAATAATAATAATAATAATAATAATAATCATTATCATTATCATCATCATTATTATCATTATTATTATTATTATCATTAATATTATTATTACTATTATTTATTATTATTGGTGTATAGGCCATTACTGACCACGGTACACGATTAACGTGTGTAATTCTTCCAGGATCAGCTTTTCAGCAGTATCCTTGGATTACAACAAGGTTGTCACGCCTTGAAGTGTGAATTATGAGATGATAGGTTGATGATAGGTGAAGGGACAATCACAAACACGACCATGTCTACGAAGGACTCGAACTTGCAGCCTCCTCGGCACAGACGACGGCTGCCGCAACCGTTTGCGGCACGGGGCCAACAATTATTATTTTTATCATTATTATTTTTATCATTATTATTATTATCATTATTATTATTATCATTATTATTATTATCATTATTATTATTATCATTATTATTATCATTATTATTTTTATCATTATTATTATTATCATTATTATTATTATCATTATTATTTTTATCATTATTATTTTTATTATTATTATTATTATTATTATCATTATTATTATTATTAATACTATTTTTCCCACGATGTAGGCAATGCCAATTCTGGCATCACACCAAGACTTCTTCCCATTTTATCCAAGGTCTTGTAACATCTCTCTTTCCTCTAGGTTTGTAACTAATTATTTTTGACACTCTGTAATCCTTCATTCGTTGGATATGTATTTGGTCACCTTTATACGACATTATGTACGTACAGATCATCTCTTATAAGTCATCATTTTTTGTCTAATTTGAACAACCGTTTTCCCTTATTAGGAACTTAATTTTTGTTATTGGCATTTTATTGACTTCGTTTTGTGGTGAAACTCTCGCTTCAATACATTAGGACTGGTGCCACAATTATTTTATTTAATTTTATTGTGGTAGACTTTCTTGTTTTGTTACCGAGAGTTCTGTTAATAGTCTTGCATGTGTGCTGAAACATTACATTCTCATACTTACATTACATAAAATATATTGTAAACTCATTTTCATCATTATCGTTAGCATCATCATCACCATCTTCCTTTAAGAACTCTCTGTATATTTGTCATTGTCTCGGTTGTGGCTTTGCCCTACTGGGTGATGTCTGGAGGAGGAATACCCAGCAGACATTTAGGTCGAGCCGGATCTCAGCACCCAGCGGGGGGGAGGCACCCCACCTCCTGGGATAAAAGCCATTTCTCTAGATACACTGATGGCACTCAATATTTTTACAGTTGACGTGGCTTGAAATATCAATCCATCATCTCGCTGTCGGACTAGGCATGATGTCTCACCCAGCCTCATTCCCTCACTCGTGCTTCCAATGTTTCTTTTTCCTCTTAATTTATATTTGAGAGCTTGGAAGATAGTCTTTCAGCATTTTCCTTATATATACGACTCATTGAAGTGTGAACTTTTTTAAAAATTTCTTATGTGATGTTTCTGTTCATTCAAATTCCTGTCTTATATTTTCACTTCCTAACACAGGCGAGAAAGACAAAGTACTTAAACTAAAATAAGGCAAATACAAGAAGAAGGTGATGATATTGATGACGATGATGATAATGAAGAAGAAGAAGAAGAAGAAGAAGAAGAAGAAGAAGAAGAAGAAGAAACGCACTGTCGCAGTGCGGACGACGCAACCCGCTCCACATCCAAGTTTCCTATTGCTTTGCGGTCGATGTCCGTCGCAACGCGTCTACAGAACTCCACAATAAAATAATAAAACGAGCCTCATAACAAGCTCATCTTTACTTCGAGACTGAAGGCTCAGTCTAGGCAAAAACATCATTTTCATTTTACTGCCTCCTCACTGTATAACAAGAATGTGATTATCATCATGAATGTGGTACTTAAAAGACGAGTTAAAAAACGGCGAGGAGGGTAAGGGGGAAAAAATCTAAAAGTTGTAATCGTTTGTATCCTATCGGAAGAGCCATGAGGTAAGTAAAGTTGATATATTACCCATCTTCAAAAGAGAGAAACTGGCTAGTATGAAGATATAAAGATGAAATGCATTATGACGTACAACACTCAAGATGTTCGGGAAAGCTCATGTAACATTCATAACGGCATATCCTCAATTCGACCAGAGAATATTGTTACACAGAGAAAAACATTTTGGACGTTTTACAATCCTGCTCGACCATGAGAAAGTGAAACTGACAGCTGCCTTGAATCTACAGAAAAGATAAGTTACTACATAGTTACTACAAAGCAAAATTTTTTCTTCAGGTTACGAAAAGCAAAACGTATGTACAAATTAATTTGTTTACTAAGATTCATTGTGTATATGCGGTGTCCATGGTAATAAAAACACATTGCAAATGACAAAAAAATTAAACATTTTACAGGGAGTAAATTGGATATTCAAAAATGTTATTTATTTAGTTTAAGCGGGCGATGGAAGCGGGTATCGGAGGCAGGTAGCGGAGGCGGGTAGCGGAGGCGGGTAGCGGAGGCGGGTAGCGGAAGCGGGTAGCGGAAGCGGGTAGCGGAGGCGGGTAGCGGAGGCGGGTAGCGGAGGCGGGTAGCGGAGGCGGGTAGCGGAGGCGGGTACGGAGGCGGTGCCGGAGGCGGGTATCCCCCGCGCGCAGCGCGCGCTCAGCGGAGGCGGGTAGCGGAGGCGGGTAGCCGAGAAGGAGCGGTAGCGGAGGCGGGTAGCGGAGGCGGTAGCGAGGCGGGTAGCGAGGCGGGTAAAGCGGAGGCGGGTAGCGGAAGGCCGGGTAGCGGAGGCGGGTAGCGGAGAGCGGGGTAGCGGAGGCGGGTAGCGCGGAGGCGGGTAGCGAGGCGGGTAGCGGAGGCGGATAGCCGGAGGCGGATAGCGGCAGGCGGATAGCGGAGGCGGGTAGCGGAGGCGGGTAGCGGAGGCGGGTAGCGGAGGCGGAGAATAGCGGAGGCGGGTAGCGGACGGGTAAGAGAGGCACGCGGGTAGCGGAGGCGGTAGCCGAAGGCGGTCGGGAGGGGGTAGACGAGGCGGGTAGGAGGCGGTAGCGGAGGCGGGTAGCGGAGGCGGTAGCGGAGGCGGGTAGCGGAGGCCGGGTAGCGGAGGCGGGTAGCGCGCAGAGCGGCGTAGAGGCAGCGCGCGTGCGCGAGGCAGGCTACGACACAGGAGGCGGGTACGGAGTGCGGTAGCGCGGAGCGCGCTAGCGGAGGGCGGGTAAGCGGAGCGGGTAGCGGAGGCGGGTAGCGGAGGCGGGTAGCGGAGGCGGGTAAGCGGAGGCCGGGTAGCGGGAGGCGGGTAGCGGAGGCAGGTAGCGGAGGCGGTAGCGGAGGCGGGTAGCGGGAGGCGGGGTAGCGGAGGCGCGGGGCGTAAAACAGGCGAGCATTGGATCCCGTGGGCGTTACGGTCTAGCTCTCGTGACCTTTCGACCTCGGTGGGAAGCGCCAGCCACTTCGCGCTCTCGGCGCCCACAGAGGTGGAAGCGACCCCGCGAATGAGACCTTTAATCGCCCACAGTTCGGCCTACACGACTGATGGATCAATTGCAGACATATTCATTAGTCTTTTTAACGTACTTTTTTAACGTATTCATCAGTCACAGTTTTATATCCTGTAACACCCATCAATATCAATTCTGGCGGTTTATTTGCCCCTCCATTTATTTCAATTTGCATTATGTTTTCTAGAAAATTATACATCAACATTGACTTGTTTTCAACGCAAAATTAAATGCACTTTTTAAACTACGATATTTTAATCGCGAGAACGGGAAAAAGAACATAATGTGTTGAACTTTTTTTCGACTGAAGCGAATACCACATGCAGCATTAGAGGCAGTTAACGAGAAGTCTTAGGAACGGGAAGTTTCACCACAAGAAATTTATAAATAGGCTATCACTTCAGCATGGACTATCAAACTGTGGTGCTACACAGCATTGGTTTTCTGGTATTTATATCTAACTTTCCACAATGTTTCGAAAATTCAGGGAGAGCAACTAACCAAGACTTCTGTCACTTCTTTAAGCTCTCTATTTGCACTATCTGAGAGGGGAAATAAAATAAAAATTGATGCGTCTTTTAAAGCACAATCTTGTATTTTTTACAACCAAAATTATGCAAATTACGCATCAAACGACTACTTTTTTGGAAAATTGTTCATTACTTTAAAGGTCTGTCTTTGAATAATAGATGAGGGAAATATCAATTTTGGAAGAAAAACGTCTCAATGGTTTTTAAGGGGCTAATGTTGGCCGCAAACAAAACACCCGACAGACGGACGGGCAACACCAAACAAATGTTGTTCTGTAAATTTTTGTTGTATACGCAATTTCGGTGTTAGAATCCACAAAATGAGTGAATTCTGACTGTATAACATTTTATACGGGAAATAATTTAATTACATCTATGACAGTATCATCACTGGGATCACGGAACGCCTATGTACGCGAGATCTTCCTGACGAAAGATCCACATAATCAGACATGCAATCCTATTTCTCTACACTCCTCAAAGTACGAAGTAGATCGCAACAGTTATAAAAAGTATAAAGAATTACTATCAATTCCCATAAATAATGTCGATAGGCGACTTATCTAACATTTATTTTTATCACATAAAGTACACAAAATTAAATTCATTACAGTTATAATCGAACAACCTGTTCAATTTATAATCGTGAATTACTTTCATCTCTTAGGAGGGATTCCTGAACCCCTTCGTTTTCCCCTCAAAAGTTCATCACTTCAAGAAAAGAACTACGCACGAGAGAGCGATCACGGCGAACGGGCGTGCACGTGCTGCATGGCCCCGGAGGCTCGCTGGCCCACACGCACAAATGGAACACTTGTTCTCCGCTCCGCGCGAACCATCCATCACCGCGATCGCCCCCGCGCGCAGGCCGGCGCGCCGTCGCTCGCCGCTGCCTCCCTCTCCCGCCCGCCTCCGCCCGCCCATTCGGCCCGCCCATTCGCCCGCCCATTGCATGCCGCCACACATCCGTCCACCCAATTCGGCCGCCGCCCATTCGCACGGCCACCCATCCGTCCACCAATTCGCCGCCCGCCCACAGCGCTCACGATCCCCGAGCCCACCCTGCCGATCATATCGAGGCATGCCATCGTTCGCCCACGCGCCATCACTCGGCTGCCAGCCGTCTCTCGCTAGTTACCACCCGCTCGCACGCCGCCTTATTCGGGCAGTTCCCCGCCATCACATCTTTCACCTGCCTCACCGTCGAAGCTGCGTTGTACTGCGATCAGTTCATGATGGCCGATCTCTTATTATCTGTCCATATTCATTCACCAGCATACCTTCGTCAGTACTTCTCAATCACCAACATTCCATCGTCTCTAAACACTCGCATTCTGTGAAAACAATCCTACACGTCGACCTAAATTCCATCACTAACCTCCCATCGGCAACTCTCTAGTATTCAAATTGCCAGTCTTCCATCACCAATATTAAATCGTAAACCCTCCACCAACAATCCTCTAGCGCCAATGTTTACTACTAACCTTTCATCGTCAACCCTCCATTAACAACCCACCAATGAATCACACCCTCTCATCCACAATCGCTCAGAGAGTGATTCCCTCGTATTATATATGCGCTATAATCAATCAAATCCTCATTCAAGAACAACTATCATACATTACCATCGTCAACTCTCTAAAACAAATAATTGCTAACTCTGTGTATCAGCAACATCATCATCACCTCACCATCGCCATCCAATACACCAAGTCACTATATCAAACGACCATGTCCTGATTGTCAACCTGTTGTTGCCAACCTTCCATTTCTAATTCCCAAATGCCAACGTTCATAACCCACCATTGAAATTCACCATCGCCCTAAATTTTCATTACCCGCTTGTTCCATCGTCAAATGACTCTCGCCAGCCCAAAAATTCACCCATACGCTACCAGCTGATCAAATCGAAATTCTCCGCGTGACAGGTCAGACTTCGTTCTCAGTCCGCCTCACTCCCTTCGGACTGCCGCATGATTATTTTTTTCTCTATTTTTTGTCGGTCCGATGTGCGGATAATCAAACACGCCTCCTCACAGTTCAATTAATCAATTGTCTTTGTAATCCTTGACACATCTTGTTCACCACGGTGATGAATTAAGTAGAGAAAGTGTAATAAATTAAAAGATCTTGTGTCGTGACAGCTTCGGTCATTGTAGGGTATCCATACCGACAAGACTACTAAGTTATTTTTAATTTGTATAGCAATTTTTGACTTTTCAACACTTAACTATACGTGTACATTTTTTTTTAAATCGCACATCTTCCATCAATGTACGTAAATATGTTTTCCTATACGTAGAAACTGAATTCAAGAAGATAAATTAATACCAAATTTCCAGTTCAAAACCCTCGGATAATACTTTTTTCCATAATGGACACCAAAGGGTACTCACGTAGTACGAGACAAAGTAACATATCTAACAAAAGAGTTTCTTCTATTTAATACAATTATTCTCTAATTATGAAGGGTGTAAGCATTAGTTTTAATCTTCGACGTCCATTTCACATTTCCTTATATTAAAACTGTGTAATCACGCCTCGCCCGTAATATAAACTCTATGCTGCAAATTTAGTGCATAACCGAGTAGTACGTGATAGAGTATATAAGAGCAGGTACTTATCTTATAACTATGGCTTCTGCAATGAATTCACCTAGGGTCACCCAACAAAACAGTAGCCTTCCTAGCACGCTCGCTTTTTCAGAAAGGAAACTACCAGCAGGATCACATTCTAATTCGATCGCACTCTGAGCTAAGCCTCCAGCGCTCGTTTTCGTTCTCCGCCTCTCCTTTCCGCGCTGCAAGTCCAAGTTCGTTTACACGCTATTTCCTCGCGATAGAACGAGCTGTAGTAGCACTGTGCGGTAGGTGAAGGTGAAGCGGCGGGGGCAGTGAGGCTGGATGGCAAGGCGGCGACAACGGCTGTGAGATCGGTGGAGGTGACGGAATCGGAGAGAGGCGGCGCTCATCACCAGAGCGGGGACGACTACGAGTGTCAAGGAGGGCGTCGAGAGACGGAGACGGAGGCGTGGGAGGCAAGAGTAGCGAGAGTGGGTGTAGAGCGGGGAGCGGGGCGGGGAGATGGTAATGCATGCTAAGAAGGCATCGGGAACACTTATGACGGCCGGAAGTGCGGCTGGGTGGCGGGGGAAATGGAAATGGGGCAGCAACACAAAAAAAAAAAAAAGGAAAGAAAAAAGAGGGGGGAAATTTGGAAAGAAGAAAAAGAAAAGAAGGAAAAAAACCGCAACTGTCCCGGCCAGTGCCGGACGACCGCAACCCCGCTTCCACTTCCAAGTTTTTTCCTATTTGCCCCTTTTTTTGGCGGTTTCGATTGTCCGTCGCAACGCGTCTCAAGAACTCCACAATAAAATAATAAAACGATGCCCTCATAACAAGGATATATTTATTCGAGACCTGAAGGCCTCAGTCCTAGGCAAAACATCATTTTTCATTTACTGGCCTCCTCAAACTTGTATTAACAAAGAATGTGATTATCATCATGAATTGTGGTACTTAAAAGAACGACGTTAACAAAACGGCCGAGGAAGGGTAAGGGGGAAAAAATCTAAAAGTTGTAATCGTTTGTATCTCATCGAAGAGCCATGCACGGTAAGTAAAGTTGATATATTACCCATACTTCAAAAGGAGAGAAACTGGCTAGTATGAAGATATAACAGATGAATGCAATTATGAGTACAACACTCAGATCGTTCGGCGAAAGGCTCATGTTAACATTACATACCGGCATATCCTCAATTCGAACAGAGATATTGTTACACAGAGAAAACATTTGACGTTTTAGCATCCTACGTCCGATCATCGAGAAAGGTGACTGACAGCTGCCTTGAATCAGAGAAAAGATAAGTTACTACATATTACTACAAAGCAAAATTTTTTCTCAGGTTACGAAAAGCCAAAACGTCTGTACACAATTAAAATTTGTTTACTAAGATTCTTGTGATATATGCGCAGTTCGCATCGGTAATAAAACACATTGCAAATGAGCAAAAAAATTAAACATTTTACAGGGAGTCAAATTGGATACTTCAAAAAATGTTATTATTTTAGTTTAAAGCGGGCGATGGAAGCGGGTATCCGGAAGACAGGTGCGGAGCGGCGGGTACGCGGAGGCGGGTAGCGGAGGCGGGTAGCGGAAGCGGCGTAGCGGAGCGGGTAGCGGAGCGGGTAGCGGAGGCGGGTAGCGGGAGCGCCGGGTAGCGGGGCGGGTAGCGAGGCGGGTAGCGGAGGCGGGTAGGGAGGCGGGTAGCGGAGGGGGTAGCGGAGGCGGGTAGCGGAGGCGGGTACGGAGGCGGTGCCGGAGGCGGGTATCCCCCGCGCGCAGCGCGCGCTCAGCGGAGGCGGGTAGCGGAGGCGGGTAGCCGAGAAGGAGCGGTAGCGGAGGCGGGTAGCGGAGGCGGTAGCGAGGCGGGTAGCGAGGCGGGTAAAGCGGAGGCGGGTAGCGGAAGGCCGGGTAGCGGAGGCGGGTAGCGGAGAGCGGGGTAGCGGAGGCGGGTAGCGCGGAGGCGGGTAGCGAGGCGGGTAGCGGAGGCGGATAGCCGGAGGCGGATAGCGGCAGGCGGATAGCGGAGGCGGGTAGCGGAGGCGGGTAGCGGAGGCGGGTAGCGGAGGCGGAGAATAGCGGAGGCGGGTAGCGGACGGGTAAGAGAGGCACGCGGGTAGCGGAGGCGGTAGCCGAAGGCGGTCGGGAGGGGGTAGACGAGGCGGGTAGGAGGCGGTAGCGGAGGCGGGTAGCGGAGGCGGTAGCGGAGGCGGGTAGCGGAGGCCGGGTAGCGGAGGCGGGTAGCGCGCAGAGCGGCGTAGAGGCAGCGCGCGTGCGCGAGGCAGGCTACGACACAGGAGGCGGGTACGGAGTGCGGTAGCGCGGAGCGCGCTAGCGGAGGGCGGGTAAGCGGAGCGGGTAGCGGAGGCGGGTAGCGGAGGCGGGTAGCGGAGGCGGGTAAGCGGAGGCCGGGTAGCGGGAGGCGGGTAGCGGAGGCAGGTAGCGGAGGCGGTAGCGGAGGCGGGTAGCGGGAGGCGGGGTAGCGGAGGCGCGGGGCGTAAAACAGGCGAGCATTGGATCCCGTGGGCGTTACGGTCTAGCTCTCGTGACCTTTCGACCTCGGTGGGAAGCGCCAGCCACTTCGCGCTCTCGGCGCCCACAGAGGTGGAAGCGACCCCGCGAATGAGACCTTTAATCGCCCACAGTTCGGCCTACACGACTGATGGATCAATTGCAGACATATTCATTAGTCTTTTTAACGTACTTTTTTAACGTATTCATCAGTCACAGTTTTATATCCTGTAACACCCATCAATATCAATTCTGGCGGTTTATTTGCCCCTCCATTTATTTCAATTTGCATTATGTTTTCTAGAAAATTATACATCAACATTGACTTGTTTTCAACGCAAAATTAAATGCACTTTTTAAACTACGATATTTTAATCGCGAGAACGGGAAAAAGAACATAATGTGTTGAACTTTTTTTCGACTGAAGCGAATACCACATGCAGCATTAGAGGCAGTTAACGAGAAGTCTTAGGAACGGGAAGTTTCACCACAAGAAATTTATAAATAGGCTATCACTTCAGCATGGACTATCAAACTGTGGTGCTACACAGCATTGGTTTTCTGGTATTTATATCTAACTTTCCACAATGTTTCGAAAATTCAGGGAGAGCAACTAACCAAGACTTCTGTCACTTCTTTAAGCTCTCTATTTGCACTATCTGAGAGGGGAAATAAAATAAAAATTGATGCGTCTTTTAAAGCACAATCTTGTATTTTTTACAACCAAAATTATGCAAATTACGCATCAAACGACTACTTTTTTGGAAAATTGTTCATTACTTTAAAGGTCTGTCTTTGAATAATAGATGAGGGAAATATCAATTTTGGAAGAAAAACGTCTCAATGGTTTTTAAGGGGCTAATGTTGGCCGCAAACAAAACACCCGACAGACGGACGGGCAACACCAAACAAATGTTGTTCTGTAAATTTTTGTTGTATACGCAATTTCGGTGTTAGAATCCACAAAATAGTGAATTCTGACTGTATAACATTTTATAGGGAAATAAGTTTAATTACATCTATGACCGGTCATCTCACTGGATCAGGCAAGCCTAGCTGTACCGAGATCTTCCTGACGAAAGAATCCACATAATCATGACCTTGCAATCTATTTTCTCTACACTCCTCAAAGTACGAAGTAGACGCAACAGTTATAAAGGGTTAAAGAATTACTATCAATTCCATAAATAATGTCGATAGGCGACTTATCTAACATTATTTTTATCACATAAAGTACACAAAAATTAAATTCAATTACAGTTATAATCGAACAACCTGTTCAAATTTATAATCGTCGAATACTCTTCCATCTCTTAGGAGGGATTCCTGAACCCCTTCGTTTCCCCTCATAAAGTTCATCCTTCAAGAAAAAAGAACTACGCACGAGAGAGCGATCACGGGCGAACGGCGTGCACGTGCTGCATGGCACACCGGAGCTCGCTGGCCCCACAGCACCAAATGGAAACACTTTGTTCTCCGCTCCGCGCGAACCATCCATCACCGCGATCGCCCCCGCGCGCAGCCGGCGCCCCTCGCTCGCCCGCTGCCTCCCTCCTCCCGCCCGCCATCCGCCGCCCATTCGGCCCGCCCATTCGCCCGCCCATTCGCATGCCGCCACCCATCCGTCCACCAATTCGCGCCCGCCCGCCCTTCGCTACCGCCCACACCATCCGTCCACCAATTCGCCGCCCGCCCACAGCGCTCACCGATTCCCCGAGCCCACCTGCCGATCATATCGAGGGCATGCCATCGTTCGCCACGCGACCATCACTCGGCTGCCAGCCGTCTCTCGCCTAGTTACCACCCTCGCTCCGCAGCGCTCGCCTTATTCGGGCAGTTCCCGCCATCACATCTTTCACCTGCCTCACCGTCGAAGCTGCGGTTGTACTGCGATCATTCAATATGGCCGATCTCTTATTATCTGTCCATATTCATTCACAGCATAACCTTCGTCAGTACTTCTCAATCAACCAACATTCATCGGTCTCTAAACTCGCAATTCTGTGAAAACAATCCTAACGTCGACCTAAATTCCATCACTAACCTCCCATCGGCAACTCTCTAGTAATTCCAAATTGGCCAGTCTTCCATCACAATTATTAAATCGTAACCTCCACCAACAATCCTCTAGCGCCAATGTTTACTACTACCTTTCATCGTCACCTCCATATAACAACCCAACCATGAATCACACCCTCTCATCCAATCGCTCAGAGAGTGATTCCCTCGTTATTATATATGCGCTATAATCAATCAATCCTCATTCAGAACACTATCATTACATTACCCATCGTCAACTCTCTAAACAATAATTTGCTAACTCTGTGTACAGCAACATCATCATCACCTCATCACCATCGCCATCCAATACAACAAGTCAGCTATCTCAAACGACCATGTCTGATTGTCAACCTGTTGTTGCCAACCTTCCATTCTAATCCCAAATGCAACGTTCATTAACCCACCATTGAAATTCACCAATCGCCCTAAATTTTTCATTACCGCTTGTTCCATACGTAAATGAACTCTCGCCATGCCAAAAAATTTCACCCATACGCTAATCCAGCTGATAAATCGAATCTCCGCGTGACAGGTCAGACTTCGTTCTCAGTTCCGCTCACTCCCTTCGGACTGCGCATGATTATTGTTTTTCTCTATTTTTTTTGTCGGTCCGATGTGCGGATAATCAAACACGCCTCTCACAGTTTCAATTAATCAATTGTCTTTGTAATCCTTGACACTCTTGTTCACCACGGTGATGAATTAAGTAGAGAAAGTGTAATAAATTAAAAGATCTTGTGGTCGGTGAAAGCTTCGGTCATTGTAGGGTAATGCATACGCGACAAGACTACTAAGCTATTTTTAATTTGTATAGCAATTTTTGACTTTTCAAACTTAACTATACTGTACATTTTTTTTTAATCGCACATCTTCCACAATGTACGTAAATATGTTTTCTTATACGTAAGAAACTGAATTCAAGAAGATAAATTATATACAAATTTCCAGTTTCAAACCCTCGGATAATACTTTTTTTCCATAATGGACACCAAAGGGTACTCACGTAGTAGAGACAAAGAACATATCGAACCAAAAAGAGTTTCTTCTATTTAATAAATTATTCTCTAATATGAGGTGGTAAGCATTAGTTTTAATCTTCGACGTCCATTTCACATTTCCTTATATTAAAACTGTGTAATCACGCCTGCGCCCGTAATATAACTCTATGCTGCAAATTTAGTGCATAACGTAGTAGTACGTGTAGAGTTATAAGAGCGGTTAGCTTATCTATTAACTATGGCTTCTGCAATGAATTCACCTAGGGTCACCCAACAAAACAGTAAGGCCTTCCTAGCAACGCTCGCTTTTTTCAGAAGGAAACTACAGCAGGATCACATTCTAATTCGATCGACTCTGAGCTAAGCCTCCAGCGCTCGTTTTCGTTCTCGCCTCTCCTTTCCCGCTGGCAAGTCCAATTGTTTACACGCTATTTCCTCGCGATAGAACGAGCTGTAGTAGCACTGTGCGGTAGGTGAAAGGTGAAGCGGCGGGGCAGTGAGCTGGATGGGCAAGGGGCGGACAACGGCTGTGAGATTGGTGGGAGGTGATCGAATTCGGAGAGAGGCGGCGGCTCATCACCAGAGCGTGGGACGCAACTACGAGTGTCAAGGAGGGCGTCGGAGAGACGGAGAGGAGGTGGGAGGCAAGAGTAGCGAGATGTGGGGTGTAGAGCGGGGAGCGGGGCGGGGAGATGGTAAATGCATCTACAGAAGGCATCGGAACACTTTATGACGGCGGAAGTGCGGCTGGTGGGGGGAAATGGAAAATGGGGCGGCGGTGACGAGCGGCGGCGGGGGGGTGAGGGACGGCGGGGCTTGCGAGTTCGGCGGTGGAAACGAGGGGAGACAAGAGTTGTCGGGGCAAGGCGGAAATGGATGTGAAGCGGAACGGTGAGCGGGTAAAGCGTAGAGGTTATGAAGTTATGGGGACACTTCAAACGGTCGGAGGTGCGGCTGGGCGGCGGGGGATGCAAGGGAAATGGAACGCGTTGGGGCGGCGGGGGCGGGGGCTGGGGTGGGGCGCGGCCGGCGGTTGTGTGATACGGGCGGCGGGGGCGGTGTAGGTGGCGGTGGCGGTGGGGGGAGAGGGAGCGGGAAATGTCAGGACCACGCGCTAGATACCGACAGCTATGGTACGCAGAGCGATTGGCAAGAAATTAGTGCTCCGGGCTGAGAGCCGGTGAAATGGGAGTGGAGCTCGGCTCGCGTTGGTAAGGCGGGAGGGGGGTAGAAGGCTATGAGAAAACGGACACACTTACGACGCCTCGGAGGTGAGGCGGGGGAGGCAGGGAAATGGAAACGTGCGGCGGGGGTGGCGGAGACGGTCGGGGGCGGCGGAAGGC
>BOPP01000061.1:4770705-4784854 GCA_017312745.1 Gryllus bimaculatus
ATGGGGCGGCGGTGACGAGCGGCGGCGGGGGGTGAGGGAGCGGCGGGGCTGCGAGTTCGGACGGTGGAAACGAAGGGGAGACAAGAGTTGTCGGGGCAAGGCGGAAATGGGATGTGAAGCGGAACGGTGAAGCGGGAAAGCCGTAGAGGTTATGAGTTATGGGGAACTTCAAACGGTCGGAGGTGCGGCTGGGCGGCGGGGAGCAAGGAAATGGAACGCGTTGGGGCGGCGGGGGCGGGGGCTTGGGGTGGGGCCGGCCGGGCGTGTTGTGGATACGGGCGGCGGGGGTGGGGTGGCAGGTGGCGGTGGCGTGGGAGAGGGAGCGGGAAACTGTCAGGACCACGCGCTTAGCAATACAACGACAGCGTACTAGGTACGCACGATGCCGGATTGTGCCAAGGCACAATTAAGTGCTCCGGGCTCGAGAGCACGTTGTGAAATGGGAGTGGAGCTCGCGCTGCGCGGTTGCGTAAGGCGGAGGGGGTGGGAGGCGGCGGGGGCAGCGGGGGCGGCGCGAGGACGCAGGCGCGAGGCGCGTTCGGCCGCGCCCCCATTTGCATATGGGATTAGAGGCTGCGCCGCCGGCGGACCACCCGTCGCAGGCCGACGCCGCCGACGCTGATGGCGACGCCGCTCACGCCCGCCGACGCCGACGCCGCGCGCCCGCCTGATGAGGTGCCGCTCGCAGCAGCACAGTGCCCGCTCTTGCGGACGGACGGCCATAACCGGAAAGATTCGTCTTGCTGTATAATTATGTTTATTTCAAATCTCTTATATCGCCATTTTCGTTTCTTGGGGGTACGCTTCACAATTACTGCTTTTGATAATTTTTGAATAAATATAAAAATATGGTTTTACTTCTATGAAATTTAATATTTTTAAGTGATTGATATGAGGTTTTTTAATAACCTTTTGTAAAATCGAGAAAATCTAAATTATCCCTCATTTTATTTTCCTTGTCCTCACCTTTCATGCATTCATTTTCCGCGTAATTTATTTAAAGGAAATGGTTATTATAGAGTAGCCAAATTGAATGTTGTTACTCGTTAGGCATAAAAATGATATTTAACACAAATGATCTCAGCTGTTTCTAAAGCGACCTAGACTCCTCTTTTCTACTAGTTTCATTTGGTCTTCCTTCTATCGCAGATGCCCAGAAATTACGCCAAAAGACACTTGTTTGCAGTTCGACGCGTTTTTTACGGAGATCATTTCAAAGGTTTAGTTTACAAGGCGTAGTAAAATGCTTTCAACTACTCTTGAAATATTTCGAACATTCTGTGGCTTTTTCTAGGTAGTCTATTATATAGTGGTGAATAACCAATGCATTTTAGTATTCGCTTTTTGTTTAACACTTTAAATAATTTCAATTATGGAGAAAGATTGACTAAAAATTATCTAATGGTAATCACGTCTTCATGCGCCTGACGCACTAAGCCGTACAGGTTCCACCCCTAGGGAGTTTGATGTCCCCCGCTGGAAAATGTGCATTCTGTTCCAACCTGGAACACATTTAATACAAATCTTAGGAACCCCACTTCTGATGTCGACATTCGAATTGTTCAAAACAAGTGAAACAGTGAATAAAACTTCCTCAAAAGCATTCCTAGAATTCATTCACATCATGCTGCGAAGATAGTGTGTTGCTATTTTCAGTTCGTTCTCTTCGCCTTCCGGTGTTTGGTATTACTCTCTCTGAAGACAATTGTCAACTCCCGTTTTCATGACAGCAACTGTAGTGCTAATCGTAAATGCAGTGGTTGTACCCGTGGTGGTTGTGAAAACTGCAGAAGTGACAGATGTCGGGTGATTCATTCATTTTCATTTCACTGGGAATGACTAGCTGGAGATGAAGTTGCAGATTATAGCTTAACCCTTGTAGCAGAGGGATATTCTTGCAATGTTTTGAAAAGAACACAATAACGTTTACGAGCATTTTGGGTAAAGTTTGTTGTTGTGCCAACTGTTTTGAAGAGTAAAGAAAAGATAGCAGAAGGAAAATTGTGTGCTGTACCGTTTGTAAATGTTTTTGTCAGCCGAAGTAAAAACACTGAACACTTTCTTCTAGTACATTTCCGATTACCTTTCCATATATTACAAATTTTGCTTAACACACAAAACGAGCACAAATTTTCTTTTCCACCTACAAATTCAAGCAAATATATGCATATGAACTGGTAGAAACATTCAATTTTAATTTACAATGACCGCTAAATAATTTTAACGATTGTTCCTCACTCAGTCTTTTACACATGATAACAGTTAACTAAATATCTTCTCGCTGTAATTAGAATTCACGAATTAACAGAATATAATTAGATTTGTTTCATATTTACTTTATCATTTAGATAGTCATTCGTTCGTGAATAATAATAATAATCTTGTTTCAGTCTTTTTGCTCCGTTGTATTTTGACTTTCATGTTTTAATTTCCGCCTTATTAATTAATGTGCGCAACACAATTATGACGATTTTAAACATTGCGTTCCCGTTATATCGCACGCAATTAAATAAAGTTGCTTTAATTGCGAAGCGTCCCGCACAGCGGCGCCACGCGCTATCGCCGTAGCAACAGCCGGCGCTGGCACCCCACCCCTGCACTGCCGCTACCGCTACCAACTACCCCGTGTAAGCGTTCCCTGCCACGCCCACTCAACCGCCGCCGCCTCCTGCTTCAATGCGCCTCATTCTTGTGTATTTTATCCAATACGCCTTTCTTAACGCTTCTTTGCCCCTTCGTTTTTGTGGTGATTCTAGTAGAGTATTTTAAAGCAGACACTCTCAGAGTCACCGAAAAAAAATCACTGCCACATTTTTCTCCATAATTTTCATTCGCTTGTAAATTATGTTCCTTCAGTTTGTTGTTCTCTCTCGCCCCATGTCATCTTCCGAATCGCATTTCAGCTTTCCCCTTTTTCATATTCTCTCCTCTGATGAATCTTAATTTCTTTTCTCATTTCCTCCCCTTCTTTTTGCATTATTTTTCCCCCAAATCACCTCTTGAGTATTATTTTCCCATATTTTCAGAGCATTATTTTACCATATTTTTTCACATACTACATACTACCTCACTTGCGTCACTACCTCCACCTTTTTGGCATCATTTTTTCCTGATTTCCGTATGAAATCTTTCTCATAATTAATTTTCATTATGTATATCTTGTTTTACCAATCATTAAATTAATTTTTTATTTCACAAAATTTTATTATTACTTCTTGTCAAACACTGCTTCGTTTCCCATCTCAGATCACCACTTTTGTCCTTCCATCACCCCTCACCCGCATTAAGAATCCCCCCACCTCTCCTCCAACCGTCAGTCCGAGTGGCTACGGAACTACGCATCACACCACCGCCGCGTTGACGAAAACAAGATTCGGAAACAGAGTTCACCCTTCACCTTAACGTCTGTCTCCTCCACACCATTCCTTGTTTTTCACCTCCATTCTGCAATCCACCCCATCGATTTCGCGTGAACACCTCCCCGCCCCGCGCACCAACCCGCGCAGCGAAACGAAAACAATTGCTCGCGTTCGCAGTAATATAAAAGGCCAAAGGTTGTTGGAGGCCAATTACTGTCGTGAATATTACACCAATTAACTCAATTTTTCAAACACGCGCCCCTAAGCCCGCTGCATGAGGCAGCACCATAATTAAAATAGATTCTTTAATGGAGACGGCTACGGGATGAACCGCGTTCCCAACGAATTAATCACTGTACAATGCGTCGATAATTAGCAGCGCGGAGGAACGCACCCGGGGTGTTGGAGCTGCGGCGGTGGGGGTGTGGGAAGGGTGCGGGTGGAGGTGGGGCGAAAGCAAGCGCCCCTGGGCGCAGTAACTCAATTTGGTGAGCGCGCGCCGTCGTTCTTTTGTCATCGACGCGTGGCGCGATGGGACGACGGCCGATAACGAGCGGCAGAGGCGGTGGCGCTGGAAATGGCGGTGATGGTATCTTTGGCAATGGATATAGTGGCAGTGGCAGTGGCAGCGACAGTGGCAACGACAGTGACAACGACAGTGGCAGCGACAGTCCAATTGTCCCCCGCCACCGCTGCCCCTCAACGCCTGGCTCTTGACATTTTCACCCACTGGCTTTCGCCTCCACCCGACCACGCCCACCGCCGCCACACACTCACCTCCCATCACCACCACCACCATCCACCACCACCACCCCACCACACCTCCATCACATCACTGGGCCAGGTGTCACTGTCCTTGCACTGTCACTGTCATTGTCATTGCACTGCACTGGTCGCTGCCACTGTCGTTGTCATTGTCGTTGCCACTGTCGCTGCCACTGCCACTGCCATATAATCCTATGTGCCAAAGATACCATCGAACCGCCATTTCCAGGCGCCACCGTCTGCGTCGTTATCGGCCGTCGTCCATCGCCCACGCGTCGATGACAAAAGAAACGACGGCGGCGTCACCTCAAATTGAGTTACTGCGCCCAGGGGGCTTTGCTTTCGCACCCACTCCCACGCGCCCTTCCACACCCCACGCGCACTCCAACACCCCGGTTGCGTTCCTCCGCGCTGCTAATTATGGAGGCATTGTACAGTGATTAAATTCGTTGGAACGCGGTTCATCCCGTAGCCGTGCTCATTAAAGCATTATTTATAATTATGGTGCTGCCTCATGCAGCGGGCTTAGGGCGGCGTGTTTGAAAAATTGAGTTAAGTTTGGTGTAATATCACGACATAATTGGCTCCACGAACCTTTTTTTTTTTGGCCTTTTATTTATTTTCTTACTTTGGAACGCGAGCAATTGTTTTCGTTCGCTTGCGCGGGTTGGTGCCGGGGGGGGAGCGTGTTCACGCGAAATCGATGGGGTGGATTGCAGAATGGAGGTGAAAAACAAGGAATGGTGTGGAGGAGACAGACGTTAAGGTGAGGTGAATCTGTTTCGAATTTGTTGTTCGTCAAACGGGCGGTGTGTGTGATGCGTAGTTCCCGTACCACTCGGACTGACGGTTGGAGGAGAGGCTGGGGGGATTCTTAATCGCGGGGAGGGGTGTGGAAGGACAAAAGTGGTGATTGAGATGGGAAATCGAAGCCAGTGTTTTGACAAGAAGTAATAATAAAATTTGTGACATAAAAAAAATTAATTTATGATTGGTTAAACAATTTATACATAAGAACATTAATTTATTGGAGAAAGATTTCATCGGAAATCAGGAAAAAATGATGCCAAAAGGTGGAGGTAGTGACGCAAGGTGAGGTAGTATTGTAGTATGTGAAAAAATATGGTAAATAATGCTCTGAAAATATGGGAAAATATAGCTCAAGAGAGGTGATTTGGGGGGAAAAATAATGGCAAAAAGAAGGGGAGGAAACATGAAGAAAGAAATTAGATTCATCAGAGGAGAGAAATAATGAAAAGGAAAGCTGAAATTGCGATTCGGAAGATTGACATTGGGCGTAGAGAGAAAACAAACAAACCTGAAGGAACATAATTTACATGGAATGAAAATTTGCGAGAAAAATGTGGGCAGTGATTTTTTTTCGGTGACTCTGAGAGTCGTCTTGCTTTAAAATACTCTACTAGAAATCAACCAAAACGAGGGGAAAGATAAGCGTGTAAAGAAAGCGTATTGGATAAAATACACAGATAATGGAGGCGCATTGAAGCAGGAAGGGCGGCGGTTGAGTGGGCGTGGCAGCGGAACGCTTACCGGGGTGTTGTAAGCGTAGCGGCAGTGGCAGGGTGGGGTGCAGCGCGGCTGTTGCTACGGCGAATACGCTGGTGGCGGCTGTGCGGGACGCTTCGCACATTAGAAGCAACTTTATTAATTGCGTTGCGATATAACGGGAACGCAATGTTTAAAATCGTCATAATTGTGTTGCGCACATTAATTAAAATTAAGCGGGAATTAAAACATGGAAAGTCAAATACACCGGAGGCAAAAAGACTGGAAACAAGATTATTATTTATTATTCACGGAACGAATGACTATCTAAATGATAAAGTAAATATGAAACAAATCGTAATTATATTCTGTTAATTCGTGAATTCTAATTACAGCGAGAAGCATATTTAGTTAACTGTTATCATGGTGTAAAAGACTGATGAGAACAATCGTTAAAATTATTTAGCGGTCATTGTTAAAAATTAAAATTAATATGTTTCTACCAGTTATTGCATATATTTGTTGAATTTGTAAGGTGGAAAAGAAAATTTTGTGCTCGTTTTGTGTGTTAAGCAAATTTTGTAATATATGGAAAGGTAATCGGAAATGTCATAGAAGAAATGTCAGTGTTTTACTTCGGCTGACAAAAAATTTACAACGGTACAGCTACAGAATTTCCTTCTGCTATCTTTTCTTTACTCTTCAAACAGTTGGCACAACAACAAACTTTACATCAAGATGCTCGTAACGTTATTGTGGTTCTTTTCAAAACAATTGCAAGATATCCCTCTGCTACAAGGGTTAAGCTATAATCTGCAACTTCATCCCAGCTAGTCGATTCCCAGTGAAATGAAAATGAAATGAATCAACCCGACATCTGTCACTTACTGCAGTTTTCACAACCACCAGCGGTACAAAACCACTGCATTTACGATTTAGCACTTGACAGTTGCTTGTCATGAAAACGGGAAGTTGACAATTGTCTTCAGAGAGAGTAATACCAAACACCGGAAGGCGAAGAGAGAACGAACTAAAATAGCAACACCACTATCTTCGCAGCCATGATGTGAATGAATTCTAGGAATGCTTTGAGGAAGTTTTATCACTGTTTCACTTGTTGAACAATCGAATGTCGACATTCAGAAGTGGGGTTCCTAAGATTTGTATTAAATGTGTTCCCAGGTGGAAACAGAATGCACATTTCCAGCGGGGGACATCCAAAACTCTCCTAGGGGTGAACCTGTACGCTTAGTGCGTCAGGCGCATGAAGAACTCGTGATTACCATTAGATAATTTTTAGTCAATTCTTTTCTCCATAAGTGAAAATTTATTTTAAAGTGTTTTTAAACAAAAAGCGAATACTAAAATTGATTGGTTATTCACCACTATATAATAGACTTACTAAGAAAAAAGCCACAGAATGTTCGAAATATTTCAAAGAGTAGTTGAAAGCATTTTATACGCCTTGTAAACTAACCTTTGAATGATCTCCGTTAAAAACGCGTCGAACTTGCAAACAAGGTCTTTTGCGTAATTTCGGGCATCTGCGATAGAAGGAAGACCAAATGAAACTAGTAGAAAAGAGGAGTCTAGGTCGCTTTAGAAACAGCTGAGATCATTTGTGTTTAAATTATCATTTTTATGCCTAACGAGTAACAACATTCAATTTGGCTACTCTATAATTAACCATTTCCTTTAAATAAATTACGCCGGAAAATGAATGCATGAAAGTGCAGGACAAGCGAAAATAAATGAGGGATAAATTTAGATTTTCTCGATTTTACAAAAAGCGTTATTAAAAAACCTCATATCAATCACTTAAAAATATTAAAATTTCATAGAAGTTTAAAACCATATTTTTATATTTATTCAAAAAATTATCAAAAAGCAGTAATTGTGAAGGCGTACCCCAAGAAACGAAAAATGGCGATATAAGAGATTTGAATAAACATAATTATACAGCAAGACGAATCTTTCCGGGTTATGGCCGTCCCTGTCCCGCAAGAGCGGGCACTGTGCTGCTGCGAGTGGCACCTCATCAGGCGGCGCGCGGCGCGTTCGGCGTCGGGCGGGCGATGAGCGGCGTCGCCAATCAGCGTCGGCGGCGCGCCTGCGACGGGTGCGTCGCCGCGGCGCAGCCTCTAATCCCATATGCAAATGGGGCGCGGCCGAACGCGCCTCCGCCTGCGTCCTCGCGCCGCCCCCGCTCCCCCCGCCGGCCTTCCGCCGCCCCCGACCGTCTCCGCCACCCCCGCCGCACGTTTCCATTTCCCTGCCTCCCCCGCCTCACCTCCGAGGCGTCGTAAGTGTGTCCGTTTTCTCATAGCCTTCTACCCCCCTCCCGCCTTCACGGGCCAGCTCCACTCCCATTCCGCCTACCCCGACACTTTTCTCCCTCGTCCATACTGTCGATCTCGCTGTCCTGCATTTTCCCGCTCCCTCTCCCACCGCCCACCGCCACCCGCCACCACCACCCCCCCGCGCCCGCTATCCACAACCGCCCCGCGCCCCCACCCCAAGCCCCCGCCCCCGCCGCCCCAACGCGTTCCATTTCCCTTGCTCCCCGCCGCCCAGCCGCACCTCCGACCGTTTGAAGTTCCCCATAACTTCATTAACCTCTACGGCTTTCCCGCTCACCGTCCGCTTCACATCCCATTTCCGCCTGCCCCGACAACTCTTGTCTCCCCTCGTTCCACCGTCGAACTCGCAGCCCCGCCGTCCCTCACGCCCCCGCCGCCCTCGTCACCGCCGCCCCATTTCCATTTCCCCCGCACCAGCCGCACTTCCGGCGTCATAAGTGTTCCCGATGCCTTCTTAGCATGCATTTACCATCTCCCCGCCCCGCTCCCCGCTCTACACCCACTCTCGCTACTCTGCCTCCCACGCCTCCTCTCCGTCTCTCCGACGCCCTCCTTGACACTCGTAGTTGCGTCCCCGCTCTGGTGATGAGCGGCCGCCTCTCTCCGAATTCCGATCACCTCCACCGAATCTCACAGCCGTTGTCCGTCCCCTTGCCCATCCGCCTCACTGCCCCGGCCGCTTCACCTGTCACCTTACCGCACAGTGCTACTTACAGCTCGTTCTATCGCGAGGAAATAGCGTGTAAACGAACTTTGACTTGCCAGCGCGGAAAGGAGAGGCGGAACGAAAACGAGCGCTGGAGGCTTAGCTCAGAGTGCGATCGAATTAGAATGTGCATCCTTGCTGGTAGTTTCCTTCTGAAAAAAGCGAGCGTTTGCTAGAATGCCTTTACTGTTTTGTTGGGTGGACCCTAGGTGAATTCATTGCAGAAGCCATAGTTATAGATTAAGCTAACCTGCTCTTATATACTCTAGCACGGTACTACTACGGTTATGCACTAAATTTGCGCATAGAGTTTATATTACGGGCGCAGGCGTGATTACACAGTTTTAATATAAGGGAAATGTGAAAATGGACGTCGAAGATTAAACTAATGCTTACCACCTTTCATATTAGAGAATAATTGTATTAAATAGAAGAAACTCTTTTTGGTTCGATATGTTCTTTGTCTCGTACTACCGTGAGTACCCTTTGGTGTCCATTATTGGAAAAAAAGTATTATCCGAGGGTTTTGAACTGGAAATTTGTATTAATTTATCTTCTTGAATTCAGTTTCTACGTATAAGAAAACATTATTTACGTACATTGTGGAAGATGTGCGATTTAAAAAAAAATGTACACGTAAGTTAAGTGTTGAAAAGTCAAAAATTGCTATACAAATTAAAAATACTTAGTAGTCTTGTCGGTATGCATTACCCTACAATGACCGAAGCTGTCACCGACCCACCAAGATCTTTTAATTTATTACACTTTCTCTACTTAATTCATCACCGTGGTGAACAAGATGTGTCAAGGATTACAAAGACAATTTGATTAATTGAAACTGTGAGGAGGCGTGTTTTGATTATCCGCACATCGACCGACAAAATAGAGAAAAAATAAATCATGCGCAGTCCGAAGGGAGTGAGGCGGAACGAGAACGAAGTCTGACCTGTCACGCGGAGAATTTCGATTTATCCAGCTGGTTAGCGTATGGGTGAATTTTTTGGGCATGGCGAGAGTTCATTTGACGTATGGAACAAGCGGTAATGAAAATTTAAGGGCGATTGGTGAATTTCAATGGTGGGTTAATGAACGTTGCATTTGATTAGAATGGAAGGTTGGCAACAACAGGTTTGACAATCAGACATGGTCGTTTTGATATAGCTGACTTGGTTGTATTGGATGGCGATGGGATGAGGTGATGATGATGTTGCTGTTACACAGAGTTAGCAATTATTGTTTAGAGAGTTGACGATGGTAATGTAATGATAGTGTTCTTGAATGAGGATTGACTTTGATTATAGCGCATATATAATAACGAGGGAATCACTCTGCTGAGCGATTGTGGATGAGAGGGTGTGATTCATTGGTTGCGGTTGTTTATGGAGGTGACGATGAAGGTAGTAGTAAACATTGCGCGCTAGAGGATTGTTGGTGGAGGGTTACGATTTAATATTGTGATGGAAGACTGGCCAATTTGAATTACTAGCAGAGTTGCGATGGGGAGGGTTAGTGATGGAATTTAGTCGACGTTAGGATTGTTTTCACAGAATTGCGAGTTTTAGAGACCGATGGAATGTGTTGATTGAGAAGTACTGACGAAGGTTATGCTGTGAATGAATATGGACAGATAATAAGAGATCGGCCATATGAACTGTCGCCAGTACAACGCAGCTTCCGACGGTGAGGCAGGTGAAAGATGTGATGGCGGGGAACTGCCCGAATAAGGCGGCGCTGCGGAGCGAGGGTGGTAACTAGGCGAGAGACGGCTGGCAGCCCGAGTGATGGTCCGCGTGGCGAACGATGGCATGCCCTCGATATGATCGGCAGGTGGGCTCGGGATCGTGAGCGCTGTGGGCGGGCGGGCGAATGGTGGACGGATGTGTGGGCCGGTGCGAAGGCGGCGGACGCGAATTGGGGTGGACGGATGGTGTGGGCGGAGTGCGAATGGGCGGGCGAATGGGCGGGCCGAATGGGCGGCGGAGGGCGGGCGGGGGAGGGAGGGCAGCGGCTGAGCGAGGGGCGCCCGGCTGCGCGCGGGGGCGATCGCGGTGATGGATGGTTCGCGCGGAGCGGAGAACAAAGTGTTTCCCATTTGGTGCGTGTGGGGCCAGCGAGCCTCCGGTGTGCCATGCAGCACGTTGCACGCCCGTTCGCCCGTGATCCTCTCTCGTGCGTAGTTCTTTTTTCTTGAAGTGATGAACTTTTGAGGGGAAACGAAGGGTTCAGGAATCCCTCCTAGAGATGGAAGAGTTTCGACGATTATAAATTGAACAGGTTGTTCGATATAACTGTAATGAATTAATTTGTGTACGTTTATGTGATAAAAATAAATGTTAGATAAGTCGCCTATCGACATTATTTATGGGAATTTGATAGTAATTCTTTTACTTTATAACTGTTGCGTCTACTTCGTACTTGAGGAGTGTAGAGAAAATAGATTGCAAGGTGTCTGATTATGTGGATTCTTTCGTCAGGAAGATCTCGGTACCTAGGCGTTGCCGTGATCCAGTGATGATACGCTCATAGATGTAATTAAATTATTCCTATAAAATGTTATACAGTCAGAATTCACTCATTTTGTGGATTCTAACACCGAAATTGCGTATACAACAAAAATTTACAGAACAACATTTGTTTGGTGTTGCCCGTCCGTCTGTCGGGTGTTTTGTTTGCGGCCAACATTAGCCCCTTAAAAACCATTGAGACGTTTTTCTTCCAAAATTGATATTTCCCTCATCTATTATTCAAAGACAGACCTTTAAAGTAATGAACAATTTTCCAAAAAAGTAGTCGTTTGATGCGTAATTTGCATAATTTTGGTTGTAAAAAATACAAGATTGTGCTTTAAAAGACGCATCAATTTTTATTTTATTTCCCCTCTCAGATAGTGCAAATAGAGAGCTTAAAGAAGTGACAGAAGTCTTGGTTAGTTGCTCTCCCTGAATTTTCGAAACATTGTGGAAAGTTAGATATAAATACCAGAAAACCAATGCTGTGTAGCACCACAGTTTGATAGTCCATGCTGAAGTGATAGCCTATTTATAAATTTCTTGTGGTGAAACTTCCCGTTCCTAAGACTTCTCGTTAACTGCCTCTAATGCTGCATGTGGTATTCGCTTCAGTCGAAAAAAAGTTCAACACATTATGTTCTTTTTCCCGTTCTCGCGATTAAAATATCGTAGTTTAAAAAGTGCATTTAATTTTGCGTTGAAAACAAGTCAATGTTGATGTATAATTTTCTAGAAAACATAATGCAAATTGAAATAAATGGAGGGGCAAATAAACCGCCAGAATTGATATTGATGGGTGTTACAGGATATAAAACTGTGACTGATGAATACGTTAAAAAAGTACGTTAAAAAGACTAATGAATATGTCTGCAATTGATCCATCAGTCGTGTAGGCCGAACTGTGGGCGATTAAAGGTCTCATTCGCGGGGTCGCTTCCACCTCTGTGGGCGCCGAGAGCGCGAAGTGGCTGGCGCTTCCCACCGAGGTCGAAAGGTCACGAGAGCTAGACCGTAACGCCCACGGGATCCAATGCTCGCCTGTTTTACGCCCCGCGCCTCCGCTACCCCGCCTCCCGCTACCCGCCTCCGCTACCGCCTCCGCTACCTGCCTCCGCTACCCGCCTCCCGCTACCCGGCCTCCGCTTACCCGCCTCCGCTACCCGCCTCCGCTACCCGCCTCCGCTACCCGCTCCGCTTACCCGCCCTCCGCTAGCGCGCTCCGCGCTACCGCACTCCGTACCCGCCTCCTGTGTCGTAGCCTGCCTCGCGCACGCGCGCTGCCTCTACGCCGCTCTGCGCGCTACCCGCCTCCGCTACCCGGCCTCCGCTACCCGCCTCCGCTACCGCCTCCGCTACCCGCCTCCGCTACCGCCTCCTACCCGCCTCGTCTACCCCCTCCCGACCGCCTTCGGCTACCGCCTCCGCTACCCGCGTGCCTCTCTTACCCGTCCGCTACCCGCCTCCGCTATTCTCCGCCTCCGCTACCCGCCTCCGCTACCCGCCTCCGCTACCCGCCTCCGCTATCCGCCTGCCGCTATCCGCCTCCGGCTATCCGCCTCCGCTACCCGCCTCGCTACCCGCCTCCGCGCTACCCGCCTCCGCTACCCCGCTCTCCGCTACCCGCCTCCGCTACCCGGCCTTCCGCTACCCGCCTCCGCTTTACCCGCCTCGCTACCCGCCTCGCTACCGCCTCCGCTACCCGCCTCCGCTACCGCTCCTTCTCGGCTACCCGCCTCCGCTACCCGCCTCCGCTGAGCGCGCGCTGCGCGCGGGGGATACCCGCCTCCGGCACCGCCTCCGTACCCGCCTCCGCTACCCGCCTCCGCTACCCCCTCCGCTACCCGCCTCCCTACCCGCCTCCGCTACCCGCCTCGCTACCCGCCCCGCTACCCGGCGCTCCCGCTACCCGCCTCCGCTACCCGCTCCGCTACCCGCTCCGCTACGCCGCTTCCGCTACCCGCCTCCGCTACCCGCCTCCGCGTACCCGCCGCTCCGCACCTGTCTTCCGGATACCCGCTTCCATCGCCCGCTTTAAACTAAAATAATAACATTTTTTGAAGTATCCAATTTGACTCCCTGTAAAATGTTTAATTTTTTTGCTCATTTGCAATGTGTTTTATTACCGATGCGAACTGCGCATATATCACAAGAATCTTAGTAAACAAATTTTAATTGTGTACAGACGTTTTGGCTTTTCGTAACCTGAGAAAAAATTTTGCTTTGTAGTAATATGTAGTAACTTATCTTTTCTCTGATTCAAGGCAGCTGTCAGTCACCTTTCTCGATGATCGGACGTAGGATGCTAAAACGTCAAATGTTTTCTCTGTGTAACAATATCTCTGTTCGAATTGAGGATATGCCGGTATGTAATGTTAACATGAGCCTTTCGCCGAACGATCTGAGTGTTGTACTCATAATTGCATTCATCTGTTATATCTTCATACTAGCCAGTTTCTCTCCTTTTGAAGTATGGGTAATATATCAACTTTACTTACCGTGCATGGCTCTTCGATGAGATACAAACGATTACAACTTTTAGATTTTTTCCCCCTTACCCTTCCTCGGCCGTTTTGTTAACGTCGTTCTTTTAAGTACCACAATTCATGATGATAATCACATTCTTTGTTAATACAAGTTTGAGGAGGCCAGTAAATGAAAAATGATGTTTTGCCTAGGACTGAGGCCTTCAGGTCTCGAATAAATATATCCTTGTTATGAGGGCATCGTTTTATTATTTTATTGTGGAGTTCTTGAGACGCGTTGCGACGGACAATCGAAACCGCCAAAAAAAGGGGCAAATAGGAAAAAACTTGGAAGTGGAAGCGGGGTTGCGGTCGTCCGGCACTGGCCGGGACAGTTGCGGTTTTTTTCCTTCTTTTCTTTTTCTTCTTTCCAAATTTCCCCCCTCTTTTTTCTTTCCTTTTTTTTTTTTTTGTGTTGCTG
>BOPP01000061.1:4784879-4789879 GCA_017312745.1 Gryllus bimaculatus
GGAAATGGTGGTGGAGGGGCCCTGCCGGTCACGTGCAGGGTCGCGATAGCAGCGGCGAATCCCGTGTGGCCTTGCTGTATCAGATGGCTGTGCGTCCCAGTGGTAAGCAACAGCCGATTTCAGTAAGGCATAGTTGGCGAATTTGCGATAGGTTTTCAAATTTTCGTATCCATGACAACCTTTCTGCGCGATGCTTCGAATACTTTTTATTTAGTTTCCGTAATATGTGTCTTTTTAATAAACTGTATTATTCAGCAGTATTATTAGTATTAT
This sequence comes from Gryllus bimaculatus, assembly GCA_017312745.1. Taxonomy (NCBI): domain Eukaryota; kingdom Metazoa; phylum Arthropoda; class Insecta; order Orthoptera; family Gryllidae; genus Gryllus; species Gryllus bimaculatus. The sequence continues at coordinate 4,785,153 of BOPP01000061.1, forward strand.
TAATAATATTAATAATATCATCGATCACTAAATACAGTTCGGTACAAATTCCTAATCAATATAATTGACAAAATAAGTGCACATTATTTTCAGTGCAGTAACAGCATTAAATAGTGGCCAGCAGCAGCAAAAATGCTCCTGAATAAAACCACACAAAATGTTTTTTTCAATATCAGCGCGCATACTGTCTAAGAAAACTAAAATACACTCGTAAAATACAACAATAAGTTAAATATTTTAACCAAAATAGTCTTCACGAATACTGCAATAACATAGTATAATATATATAAATGGATTTATAGTACCCTTTTTTATAACAAGAATATTAAAAATGTTGCCGTTCCATAACGCAATAAGTGCAATACGCAATTGCACGTATTTAATGGCGAGCGGCTTATTCCTTGGACCCTTCTTTTTGCATTCGTAAGCAGTGACGCATTTAGTACAAGAATAGGTGGTATAACAAAATCAAATATTTGAATTTTTGTTCAAAATTGAAATTGTTGCTTCGTTTTTAAATCATACAAATTTCTGGCTATCTCACGAAGTCAATAACTCCTCTCACATGGTCGGAGGCTGCATAATTTTCTTTCCGAGTCTGCACGTAAATTAGTAATATACAGGTATTGAAGATAGAGATTTGAACAAACTAATAGATTCATCAATGATTTTAATTTATTGCAATAATTCTATCAACAACTTTCATCAGATGAATATAATCGGGAGATTTAGAATTATTTGATAATTCCACGAGAATCTGTGTTTTATAGCTTCAAACGCTATTGCTAAAATTATTCTGAGAATAGTTTGCTTGTAGAGGATGATGGCAGTCTCCCTAATATCAGAGGGCGTTCAAATTGTATACATGCAACACAAATTATTACATCCCTACCTGGGTATGAAGTCGGTGGTGCGAAATGAGATTTCAGGAAACAATAGCTCAGAATGGAACGATACCTTCTGTTGAACATAAACTGCTTTAAAGCCATGATTACTTTCGTGTTGCATAATGCAAATCGCATTTTACGACGATGCTCGACGTGTCAACAAAATTTCATTTACTTCGATACCCGCATAAACGAGCAGATTTGCTTCGACAATTACAGTAGCGTTCCCGTCTGCAGCTGGCTCGACTGACTCTAGATTCGTGATTGCAGATGAACACGTACCAAATTTTTGTTGCACTAGATGTTAAATTGGAGAGAGAAATACAGATCAGGTACTATATTCCAGACCGAGATTGAATGCTAATTCTTGAAACAATTACTTCAAAAGAGGTTAAATCTCCAATTGGATGAAATGTGAGGAACACTCAACAATATCATGCGAAAGATGAGGTATCTTGAGTGAAAAATATATATTGAATGATTCCAGAAATTAATGCCAATAGTGATTGAAAGGCACGAAATACGACTTTGTGAAGTCACGAACAAATAGATATCGCCGAAGGGTTGCGTGAGATCGGTTCAGCGTCCTACAGTCGGAATAGATTAAACTGAAGTTTGTGTGGGTGATTGGAACAAAGAGAGGGCTGCGGCTTTGCTAATAAATTAGCTATAAGAGAAGAACAATACTAAAGTGGCTACTTTCGTTTATGGGGTGGACTGATGATGTTGTTGGTACAGGAAAGGTATGACTTGTTTTCAGCCAACTCCAATTGACAAATTGGAACCATTACTTGGACACTGTTTCGATTTTTTCTTCGCTTAAGCTTGTGAACAAAGAGAAACAATTACGATTCTTTTTCATCTTTTTCTTATTCCTGTCATGGAAAATAAATTCAAATGCTTCCACAATACGCTCATTTGTCATTGGTCCTAGAGAGCAAATAACATTTAAGTTGGACACCAAAAAGGTCAGAAACAAACTGGTGACTAAACAGTCTTAAATATACATTATTATGACATATGATGCAGAATATTTATGCAGACTACATCTCCTACAACCATATTCGCTATTTAATGTTGGATTGTATTCGTCCCCCTGATATCTCATCAATAATATTACATCAATTTAGAAAAAATGTAGTGCTTTACACCATTTTACACAGGAAATATTTAGATTATCATCGTTTCCCAACATTTTTAGTTTATTCATCACAACATTTTTCTTACTTAATTAGTTATCAATCGATCATCACGAATATCTAAAATATTTTCTCTTCTCACATACTCTTTAAGCATAAATAGAAATGTATAAATCCAAAGGGTAGTTAGTAGATGTAATTATTATAAAACGTTTTTTATATCGTGCTATCATGCATCTTACACATTTTTACAACTACATAACTAGAACTTGGAACTCCCGTACAAATGCCTAACAAATATTACTTGGAAATAGCATTACCACGTGAATACCCAAATCCATTTTATTATAAATTCAAATACATCGTATTCAAATAAACATAATACTGTACTCAAATTCCGTTATGATTATCACTCCCTCTAGAATAATGCATTCGCATTTAGTCTCATGAGATAATCTTCTGGTACAAACGTTAAAACAGAAATAGGCAAACTGCTACAACCACGGCAACTTCGAATCCGGACACGCAGAGCATCTTACACCGACGTGCAGGGCCAGCGAAAGTGCTCGACTCCTTTAAAAACGAATTACGACTGCGGACGCGCGAAAACGTCGCTCATATTTTTCGCGTTCACCGCCCTCCGGGCATTATTCAGCAGGCAATAACAAAAATTTACATTTTAAATTGTGAGTAACTGGAGATCGTAATAGTTTTATTTCTCTCTCGCAACCTAATTACGCCTTAAAACTTCCTTAAAACTAGGGTCGCCATTAACGTTACAAGGCCAGTAGATTACAAGCATATTAATGATTGCTACTTAAACAAGTTTAAAGTCGTGAGGTTCGTGAGAGTGGGGGAGGGGGTGTATGAAAAAGGAAAAGGGTGGGATAGGGGCGAGCAAAAACGTGCGAGTGGGAAGGGACGAATAAGGAGGGATGTGGAAAGGGCAAAGTGAAAGGGGTCAAGAGAATGAGAAGAAACGAGAGGGGATAAAGATAAAGAGATAAATTTATTTGAACTGCAAATGGGCATAACCAGGTGGTAACTAAGTACATAAATAAGATAATACAGCTAACATGCAAATTAAATAATAATAATAATAATAATAATAATAATAACAATAATAATAATAATAGTAATGGTACAATAATAGTCATAGAAACAATAAAAAAGCTGATAAAACAATGATGATAATATTAACTACAATAATAATAAAAATAGCATTAATAATAAAAATAATAATGATATAAAAACTGTAATTCATAAAACATTTAAATTAACTTAAAAAAGAAACATCTATAATCTAATCCGCACTAAATTTTTGTTCAACAGCACTTCACTTTACTATGACCCTTTAATCATTTCCTACATAATTTCTCTGTTCTGTACTGTACGACTCCTGACTTCACAATATATTACTTACGCATCGCTCTCTAGCCTACTATTCTCAGTTAAGTCCCTCATTTATTTAGTAATACCCTAAATGTATGGGATGATGAGAAGGAATAGGAGAAATTGGTGAAATGAGAAAGAATGGGGAAAGAGGGGCGGAGAAATTAGGTGGGTCTAGAAGAGAGAACTGAGTGATTATTTCGTGTTTCCTGGCGCATCAATGACTATGATCATTAGCCTCGCAAATATAGCGCAGTGTTTTTTCATGTGAGGTGGCGGTGGTGTCCTTTCCCCGCAGGGTGGTGACATCCGGCGCCGACGTACACGTGGGCTTGCAGGAATTTTTCTATCCAGCTACTTCCTACCAGTGGGGCATCGCCCCAGCTTCCAAGCAACCGACTTATGTGGCATTGCAGTGCATGTACGAGTATGTGTGTGTAAGAGATGAGGTTAGGATAAAGAAGAAGAAGGAAAGATCGCGCGACCCATGACCCGTTTGTAAGGTTACTGCCCCGGTTTTCGCCTGTTGATCGGAGAAACGACATAAACCTACCGATCAGAGCAGCGGGTCGCGAGAATTCTCTTATAGGCAGCGGTTGGATTTGACCGCAGTATCTGCTACCGACGGGACTCGAACTCTACAGCCTACTGAACAAAAGCATAGCAGTGACATCAGTTGATCCCCTGAGTCTCCTCAGCAGGTGAGAGGTGACGAGATTGCTAAGATGAGGATGAGAGAGGGAGGAAGGACGAAAATGGCGAGGAGGTAAAGAGGGAGTAAAGGTCTGAAGCAAAACTATCTAGTGAGAAGAGGCGGTCGGGGGTGGCTGAAAACGTGGCGTGCTCAAAAGCCGTGCCCGGAAAACAAAAACTACCAGGGCGTTACTCGATTTTTTTTCTGCGTCACTTTTTTTTACCTCCGTTCTTTTATTTTTTTCCCCCTGGGCGGGCTCATTATGCAGCGTGAGCCTAATTTACTTAAGCCTCTCGCATGCTAGACGGCTCCGCGAGCCGGCGCTAGCGGACGGTAAAAGTCACCCGAATGGCATCTAAAGTTGTACGACGTTTCAACTTTTTTAATGCGGCCTCCTTATTAGCCGTCCGGGCACCAGGCGCGGCGCGGGCGGCGAGGTCGAAAAGCGCACGAAAATCCGGAACGCGGCGAGGGTGAGGGATAGTGAGGGGATGGAGAGGAAGGGGGAGGGGAGGGGGAGCGTGGCTGGTGCGTGAGCGAGGGCGCGACTGTGCGCTGACACGCACCTTGCGTACGCTCCGCTTCACCAGACTGTGGAGCACAGCCGGAAAGTGA
>BOPP01000061.1:4794879-4796711 GCA_017312745.1 Gryllus bimaculatus
CGCTACTTGTCACCGTTATCATACTCTTCAAAGGCAGCCTCTTTATTACCATCACCATTGTCAGCAACTTCCGAAGGTCTTCTCATTGAGTCGGAAGGGTAACTTTAGGCGTTACCATCACCTCATTTCTCTTGCTACCACATCTATCACCAATGATACCTCTATTATTACCATCGGTTCCACGCCACCTTCGCTCTCATCATTTTAGCTACTCCTGAAGATCTTCAGTTTGGGGCTGAGGAGAGGCTGTGGGCGTTGGAACCCTACCGCTTCTCATGCCATTACACCTAACATAACGCTATCCCTTACTCATCAGCATCGTCTCTAATGCCGGCACCACATCTTTTTCTATTGAGCTACTTCTATATTCTATTGAGGCACAGAAGAGGTAGGAACACGAACTATAACAGGTTGGTTTGGCAATGGATGCAGGTGAATGAACAATGAGGATGAGTTGAGATGGGTGAACGGGTGGATTGCATTCGTGGACGGATACATACTCCAGAGAGAGAGAGAGAGAGAGAGAGAGATCTATGGTGTTTTCTTCCTGGCACGCCTGTCTCTTACGAGACTCTTCGTCCAGTGAGAGAGATTCAGTGTTTAGTCCGTGGTTTTTTCGTCGTTAGTCGGTTATTCTGTGTCCACCCTTTGGCCTAGGTAATGGGAGGGGGGAGTTGCAGGATATCAAGGGGATGTTTTTTCCGTGTATGTCTGGGGTATTACGGAGGATATGGTGGTGTGGTATGATTATATTTCTGAAGTATATTTCTGAAAGTATGTGAGTGATTTATTGGACAGGCAGATAGGTGGGAGGGACGGGCAAACGGGCGGTCGGGCAGAGCGGAGGGTGGGTGGGTGATTGGGTGGGTGGGTGGGGCGCGGGCGGTAGTGATGGAAGGACTGGCAAGGGGCGGCGGAAGTGTCTGCGGCCCCAATTAAAAAGTCTTAAGAAGCCCCGAATGACGGGGCGGCAGGCGCCTCGGAAACCGATAGATATGCTAATGGGGCCGTTAAAAGTGCGTTCGCGCGCTGGTGGAGGGGTGCAAGGGGGCGCTGGATGGGGCGGCGGAAATTGGCGATGGGGCCTGGCTGGAACGCAACGGGGGAAAAGTTCGGGGAAGGAACGATAGGCCAACCACAGAGAGAATACAACGCTCGACAGGAAAATGTAAACGACGAAAAGGAAATATGACGGTACGTTGTAAACACGGAAGGAAATATCTATCGATCTATGACGGTAAGTAGTAAACTGGGGGCAATATTTAACGACGGTAAGAGTAAGAATACAAATAATTCGGTAGTGAAGAGGAAAGAGAGAGAAAGCAGTTGTCGGAAACATCAAGAAAAATAGAAAAAAATATCTTTGTCCTAACATGTTGGTCCTAAGTAGGCAAATTGTATTCGAATTATCGTCATCTTTGTGTCGTTGTTTTATATGCGTTAATTTCGATTATTTAGTAAAACTTCCATTACATGTTTCATAGTGTTAATACTTAATAAAAATTACAATATACTACTGTTAAATGCGATGACCCCAATATAACAGCCAATTTAATGGCATATCGTCAAATAATTGCCATTAAAAATTCACTGCGCAACCGTTCTAATGAAGCACATTTCGCAATCTAAACTGTAATTACACCACACTCTTCGCACGAAGACGCAGCAGATCGCACCCAGCATTCGCCCGGCATCAGAATCAGCATGCGGCGGGCAAAGCGTGCGGTCTAAAATGGCGCGAGGGGAGTCCGGGGCGTGGTAAGGGGGAAAGTCGCGGTGGGGCGGAGGGGGGGAGGGGGGAAGGGGGAGGGGGGGGAGGGGAGGGGGGGGGC
>BOPP01000061.1:4796736-4815920 GCA_017312745.1 Gryllus bimaculatus
GCAGTTGTTTGCTTCTTCCAGTAGTTTGTTGTTACGTTGCGACTCTTTCCCCCGTACAGGGACGGGGATTGGGAGTCGGGAGGGAGAGAAATGTAGGGTAATTTTTGTTAAGGAGTTTTGATAGTAGGGAAGGGGAGGGGAATGGATAAGGGAGAGGAGTGGGATAGGAAGTAGGAAGGGTTGGGAAAAGTATGTGTCAATTCTTTGGTCCGTCGTGGTCAGTGTTTTAGTCCGTGGTTTTTTCGTCGTTAGTCGGTTATTCTGTGTCCACCCTTTGGCCTAGGTAATGGGAGGGGGGAGTTGCAGGATATCAAGGGGATGTTTTTTCCGTGTATGTCTGGGGTATTAGGAGGATATGGTGGTGTGGTATGATTATATTTCTGAAGTATATTTCTGAAAGTATGTGAGTGATTTATTGGACAGGCAGATAGGTGGAGGGGACGGGCAAACGGGCGGTCGGGCAGGCGGAGGGTGGGTGGGTGATTGGGTGGGTGGGTGGGGCGCGGGCGGTAGTGTAGGAAGGACTGGCAAGGGGCGGGGAAGTGTCTGCGGCCCCAATTAAAAAGTCTTAAAAGCCCCGAATGACGGGGCGGCAGGCGCCTCGGAAACCGATGATATGCTAATGCGGCCGTTAAAAGTGCGGTTCGCGCGCGGTGGAGGGGTGCAAGGGGGCGGCTGGATGGGGCGGCGGAAATTGGCGATGGGGCCTGGCTGGAACGCAACGGGGGAAAAGTTCGGGGAAGGAACGATAGGCCAGCCACAGAGAGAATACAACGCTCGACAGGAAAATGTAAACGACGAAAAGGAAATATGACGGTACGTTGTAAACACCGAAGGAAATATCTATCGATCTATGACGGTAAGTAGTAAACTTAGGGGGCATATTTTAACGACGGAAAGTAAGAATACAAATAATTCGGTAGTGAAGAGGAAAGAGAGAGAAAGCAGTTGTGGAAACATCAGAAAATAGAAAAAAATATCTTTGTCCTAAACATGTTGGTCCTAAGTAGGCAAATTGTATTCGAATTATCGTCTCTTTGTGTCGTTGTTTATAATGCGTTAATTTCGATTATTTAGTAAAACTTCCATACATGTTCTACTAGTGTTAATACTTAATAAAAATTACAATATACTACTGTTAAATGCGATGACTCCCAAAATTAACAGCCCAATTTAATGGATGGGGGGGCAATCGGGGCAGAGGAAGCGAGGGCCAGAGGGTGGCGAGACGACGGCCGCCGTACTTCGTAACCCGGCAATTACAGCGCCCGATCGCGGCGACAGTAACCTTCATTAACGCGGGTATTACACGCCAGGGGCGCTGTCAGCGGCGGAAGCTCTTTTCGGTCGCCGTTATCGCCTTCCTCGCGCGCGCCGCCGGGGAATGTGGAAAAGAGACGGGATGCCGACGAGACGCCGCCCGGCTTTGCCTCCCAAGTACTTGCGCTCCAACGATATTGTTCGCACGCAGTACCGAATTTCCGATACCGCACCTAATGACAGGAATGCAACGAATTTTGACAATGGCTTGGTAAGAAATTTAAATCAAAATTCTCTAACGGCAAACATCAAAGAACTCGTCTTTAAAAATAATTCGGTAAGTTAAAAAAAGGATAAATTATAAAGATATCTTGTTCAGTCAAGACAGATAATTTGAATACGTTTCACATTGAAATGGGGGAGTTAATCGAGTTCAGATTATCGTATGTAAACGATATTCCTATAAATCTATAAACATATGTAATAATATTTTATGAAATATTGGGTATTTATATTTAACGATTTTGCAATTTAATTTTAATATCGTATACTTATTAAATTGAGTGATATCCATAAAACATAACTATTGAGTAACTAGTAATCTTCCATCACAATTCATACAATTTTGTAAATGTTTCAGTATTGTGAAGATGATGATAGGTGGGGTAGTTTTGTAATCATTCAATGAAAGTCATGATTCAGCTACTTTTATTAGAACTTCGAAATATTTATCGGCCGTAGAAAGATTCCCGCAAAAATGTGTGATACTTCGTCTTGATGGTCGTTGCGGGATCGGTGAAAACGGATGTATAATATGCTATAAATATTGGAATATTGGCTCTCCAGGACGAGACGCGTCTGCGACGTGGTTGATGATGTTTCGGCCAACATATTGCGGACTTCTTAAAAGCTGTATTGCTGAAGCTTTTCTGCTGCAAGAGAAGTCATTTATATGTATGCATTTGGGATTTTGGGTCGACTGTCCACCTTAGCTTGCTAGCTACAGATGTCCGCCATCATTGGGCCTATTTTAAGTCCCACGCTTTCGGGGTAAGAGAGACATGTGGCGAACGTAAGGTATATCCCTTCTCCGTAACTAGCAAAATTCCACCTGCCTTCGCTTTTCTTCGTCACACAGCTACAGTAACTGAGACGGTTTTAAAAGAGAGCTACAACTCTACTTTTGCCTTGACCGGGAATTGAACCCGAGGAATTCATTTTTAATCACTTCAAATAATCACAAATAAAGTTCGCCAGTCGACAAATGCTTTTTTTACTACTCATATGTATTTGTTAACTCCCGTTACGTGTCTTTCAGGTTAGACGCTTTTATTAAAAAATAATTACAAATAAAGTTGACTACCCGAAATTTAATTATTAGTGTTTAAACGTAATTTTTAACTTTGATAGCGTGTCTTTCAAGTAGGAAACGCGTTTTAAATTCAAAGCTTTTACATATTCGAAAAGTGCCACTCCCAGCCCCGCACACGCTCCTTCACGCAGCCAGTGTGTGAGGCTCCCTCGGGGGCGGCGCATCCTTTCCTGCGGAGGCGGCGCGGCGGCGCGGGGACGTGGGGGAGGGGCAGGGCGGTGTCAGCGTTTGACCTGCGACCCGGGAGCGGCCGCCGGGCACGGAGAGCGCGGACAGCGCCGCCGGCGGCGCGGAAGCCAGGCCACTGGAAGTTGGCGACCGCGGGATGATGTTGGGGGGGCTGAGCAGGGCGTGGGAAAACGCGCAAGAGAGTGTGGTAGAGGGTATTATTCAAGAGCTGGAGAGAGTCGACCAACACGGAATTTTCGCGTGGTCCGCGAGAAGACCCTCGGATATATCGGAAGTCACATGACTCAAAGTGCGGATTAATACAAAATAAATTCTGTCAAAATTAAGCATTTTAATGTTTCAAAGTATCAGCTCATACAAAAAGTGAATTCACAAATAAACGAGTATTTTTAAATATGTACCTAATTTTTACTTTAATGTTACAGTTGAAGCGGTTTCTCTTTCAAAAAAGCCGTATTTAAATCAGTTGTTTGGGCGGTGCTCATTGTTAAAAAAGTCACTCTCCGCGGCAAAAGCTTCTTCGAATTAATCAGAAAACACCATCTGCTTAGGTTAACCATTTTCGGAAATAGTGCATACGTAACCGTTTTGAAAGAATACATTCAATGAGAATGTACCATACGGTTAAGATTACTTTTAAAATTTCCACTCATTCAGATCCCACCACTTCACAGTTCGTGCTAGATCGTTTGTGCACATTGTCTGCAGTGGTGGGATTAACGTAAAGCAACGCCTCTTCTTCTATCTTAGTGAAGTTGGGCATGTAGGTAGATATAAATAAACATGCTGACAGGTTGTAAGAGTCGTAGTGCTAGCCGTAGTGCTAGCCGTAGTGCTAGCCGTAGTGCTAGCCGTAGTGCTAGCCGTAGCGCTAGCCGTAGCGCTAGCCGTAGCGCTAGCCGTAGCGCTAGCCGTAGCGCTAGTCGTAGCGCTAGTCGTAGCGCTAGTCGTAGCGCTAGTCGTAGCGCTAGTCGTAGCGCTAGGTGGTGATGGTGGTAGGGGTGGTGATGGTAGTGGCAGAGATAGTATAAAGTGGCATAGTGATGCTTGCTATAATTTGGTATAATTAGACTGGGGGTTGAAAGGGATATGCGATATGATGCTGGAATTGCGACTCGGTGTGGAAGTATTGCACCGGGCTGATGCAAGGATATTAGCTGGACGGCGCCGTGCGGAGATAGCGCAAGGGTGGCAGCGGTGGCGTGTCGACTGTCATGGAGGCAGAGCCCCGTGGAGGAGGAGACGGAGCCAGGGAGGGGGGGCGTGGTCGGCGCCGGTGCCTGTAGCGCCGCCGGGGGCGCGAGGTCGCCGTCAGCGGCGCGCACAATGGGGCCATTGTGCGGCCCCGACGGCAGCGCCGACGGCGGACATTAGCGCAATTACGCGTCGCCGCCCGCGGCTCACGGCTTCCCCGTCGAAGGGAAGTTAGTTGCGAATGAAATACGACGCGGCCCCCGTTGCCCGTCGCCCACCCGCCCCGCCCGCCCGCGAGGGTGAGAAAGCCAGGGGGTGGGGACCGGAAGCGGATATCGGCGACCGAGAGAGCTCTCTCGACGCCCGGAACGAAACGCAAATACGGGCGCAGAGGAGGAAACGGAGCTATCGAGTTAACTGCGATTTGTTGCAGGGAAAGAGGACGACAGGGAGAGGGTGCAGGCGGAAATGATATCGTAGCGGGGAGAGAAGCTGTAGGAAGACCACTTGGTGCGAATGTTTGGACCGCCTCGAGGAGTAGCATATACATTTGTTACTTCATATTCTAAATGAGAATGATTACAGTAACTAATATTCTTCTTCAAAATCTATCGTCAACATTTATTTACAACTATAGTGGTTGAAAAAATTCCGAAACAGCTACTTTTACAGAACACTCACTTAAGACTCGATTCTATGCTCTATTAACAAAACATGGTAAAGTTATTCTGAATTAATAATTTATTAGCAGCGTATAATCGTGTTTTTTTTTAAATTAATCCACATAATTTGAAATGCAATTATTTTGGGTTGTATATTTCTAAAGTCAGTATGCGCGTTAGAAAATGCATCAATTATCCGTTAGTGAGCATTCAATGTTGCTGTTTATTTCTGCTTTTTGTTCAGTCTTAAATAACTCATTTTAATAAAAAGTAAAACGAATTGGATTTCTCCTGTTTTCAAAAGTCTTAAGTAATGTTTTGAAAAGTCTGAAGTAAATTGAAGATCCGTTGGTAAAAGTGGAGAAGAAAAAATACATAAACATTGTTTTAATTATAAATATAAATTTTTCATCCACAAACATCCTGTCATTTCCAAGGGTTTCGTCGAGAAACTTCATCCAGAATACTCTGTAAAATGGAACAAAAAGGTATACAGCGGAATAGTCATATTCACAAACAATGAAAACAAACGATACAATAAATGTTATTCTTTTACAGTTAAAAATAGAATGTGAATTGTAAGAGTTCGGCTTTGAGTGAGCTTGGTGAAAAAGTAATATTGTCCTGTTATTTCGATATGAAATCTCTTTTCAAATGAATCCTTACGATCTCACTGATATCTCGCTCCCTACAAGCTCTACCAGTGTTCAAACGTGATTCACTATCACAGCGGTAAAGGTTATTCTACTATCGTAGAAAAGGTACACTTATTCCCTGCTTGTTCTATGTATACTGATCACCATGGTGGTTTTCTGAGAAATGATGTCTTACTTCTGTAATACTTCTTAGGCTATTAATTCAAAGACTAGGGAGATGTAAATAACGTAATTAATGCCCTTGTTCAGTATTTATCCAGATTATACAGTAAATTTTAAACAAACTGGACTAATGAAGGACCACGATTTACAGCTCCCTCTAGTTTTTTATCGTATACACGTAACAGAACAAATCCATGGAATTCAAATGTCTACCTGAAATGTAGCTTCCGAAAGTAAGACGTCAAGAAGTAAAATATTCTGAGTAATTTTTTACTTTTAATTATATTACTTCAAATGTAAGTTTAGTTAGAATCAAATCTTCATTATCAAAGACTTTTGTCAAGTGAAAAAAATCAAACATTTGATGTAAAGTCCGGCTAGATGAAACTGATGAGTAATATATAGTCGCACATTATAGCTTGTTGGCACTGACTCAATAATTATGCTTGATGAAATATATTTACCTCACAATATTCAGCATGATCTAAATCGTAATAAAGGGCTAACATTCCGCAACATAAACTCCAGAATATGAGTGTACTGTAGTCAGAGTGGTGTTCAGCGTCAGAGTGGCACATTTGAGTTTTATTGTTTTTATCGCCCCAGCAAATAAACACATAAATCACAATGAGTCAATTTTCAGGAGAGTGGCCCACAGTTTTGTATACAAAGTCAATCCTTGATTAATCTTATACTACGCAGCTCCAACTGATGAGGCCTGTACCATGTGACACATAGGTTTACAAATATACATTTATATATAATATTAGCAACACACAAATAGTTTTATATAAATGTATAGCTATTTATACATAATGGATTAAAAAAAGATCATAAATGTCACATTTTTGGCTGGTAATCAATGGCACGATAAATTTTAGTCATTAGATTCTCTAAGGGGAAACAGAATAATGCTGTTCAATATATTTTAGTACATTACCTACGATCTTATCGCGTACTCTCATTACGCGATTGTTCGGTGGAATAAACAATCACTTATTTCGATTGTTACGCACTCCCTAACGCGAAGCGAGTCACACCAAGTGGCGCCGCGTGCGGCGGCGAGCGAAACAGGTGGGCGGCGCGTGCCGTACGAGTAGGCGAGTGCAACGCGCGACCCCTTCCCCTCTCTCCCCACTCCTCACCCCTCACCCCTCCCCTTCGCTCGCCGCGTGCAACGCGCGAACATGCAATGCGCGACCGCGGCGGTGCAGCGTGGCCTGGACGACCTGCGAACGACGCAGATGGCGCGAGCGCGCCCCGTACTGGAGTATCTCCACGCCGCCACCGCCGCTTCGCGCTGCGCTGCTGCGCTGCTGCCCTGCTGCTCCGCGCCGCGCCCCGGCTGTAACCTCCCCCACCCCCTGCTGTCGTTCGCAGCGCAAACCGCTCGCGCTGGAGCTGCGAGAGAGGGCGTGACCTCTGCTGGAAGTGGGGTTGCGAGGTGTCAATGACTGGTATGCGTTGCCCTACCCAGCCAAATCGAAACTTGATTTGTACAACAATGCGTTTTGACAAGGGGTTCATAAAATTATACCACTGAGCATTGTACAAAACAATAATTTTAAAGAATAATTATATTAATATTCATTACAACAATTAATAATAATAATAACAACAACAACAACAACAACAACAACAATAATAATTCTCACAGACAAAGCAGTCTTCAGTAATCGACCTGATGGTGTTATGTTGCAGAAAGAAACCGGCAAATCGATGTTATTGATGTATCAGTTTCGAAAATTTGAATGATTTGATTATGCATATGGAAATGAAGACTATGTTCGTCAGCGAGTTGGAATCTATCTAACAACAATGGAATAGAGACAAAGTGTCACTCATTTTTACATTGGTATCGAGTCTTCTTTCCGAAGACAGTGGATCAAAGCCTCAGGGATTAGATCTTCCAGGAAACCTACACAAGACTACCATAGTCCCAACGACAATGTCTAATATACGACGAAATTTGTGGGAAATGTCAACAATTAACTTAGATATTAAGTTGTTTATACTCAATATTTGTACTGTGTTTAGGTAATCTGTACACTTTATTTACACACATTTACACACATTATTAGATAAATGAGGTGAACAAGAAATTATAACAAAATAATAATAATAACAATAATAATAATAATAATAATAATAATAATAACAACAACAACAACTATGGCCTAACAGGGCGAGTTGCGTAGCATGTGAGAATTCGACGTCTGCTATTGTATTCATGAATAATATTCAATCAATATTCCATTCCAATAAGGGCGCAAGCTCATATGATTTTGTCCGCAGGCGCTGTTTGTGAAGTTACACGGTAACGAGTTCCAAATACACACATGATGAATATTAAAATAATGCAACAATTTATGGCGCCTAAAACAACTGATTGAAATTGCAATATTTTTACGCTTGGTAGATACATAACATGAAACTGATCAGTAGTCGTAATGTTACTTAGCAGTAGCAGCAGCAGCAGCTGCAGCAAGGATATAGTTAAATCTAGTAATCGAGTATCTGAAATAATCTAGCCTGTTCCGGCAAGGTTGCATTGGAATGTTAGTCTTTTACTTTGGGGATCCTCCTCCTACAACAGTTTTCCATCTCGTCTATAGTAATGGGACAGCTTGGATAATATATTATATATTTCATTCTTCACATATGTACCATTCATTTCCTTTATGTTTCCGTATACTGACGTAAAAGTGACAGGTTTAAAAGATCCGTTCGCTTAAACGAAACCTAACCATTACAGTAACATTCCCAAAAGCCCTGCAAAGAATGTCACCAACACGGAAGCCCTTAGGCAGAGAGCGTCCTCCGGAACACGTTCCTCGCGTGCCAGAGGGCCACGCGCACGGGGGTGGAGTGGGGGTGGGGGAGGCCAAGGACCGACGTCGTCGACGAGCGAAGGGCCGGCGCGCGAGCGAAGGGCGGTGGCGCGCGCGCGGAGCGTTCGACCTGGGGGCGGAGGGGGAGGAGCCCTATGCGATTTACGGGGGCCGGGCACGCCATCTTATCAGTGCAGGTGGCGCTCGGGGCGGCTGTTCGGGGCACGTTGCCCTGCCGCTGGTGGGCGCGGACTAGCGTTTGCAATAACGAGAGGCGCGTGTTTTTTTTTTTGTTTTCTTTTTCTTTTTCTTCGTAAAAACGATAGAAGAAGAACTTTTTTCAATTTATTTTTGTCCGATCGCCCCATAGACCTTACAGAAGTGAGAAAAAGAAATACATTAATGCACTGGAAACTTTCTGAAATTATTTCGAGTATTCTTATTCAGAAAGTACTGTATATCAAATTTTAGCACAGTTACATGGACGTTGATTTAAAATTACGAAAAGGGGAATAGATTTGTTTTAAGTCAATTTTTAATATTTTTATCAAACTGGTGTTACGTATAGTTCTTTGTGTTGGAATTTTGAGTCTTCACTCCGTAAGTAATCTACATTAACTGCTAGAGTTATTTTTTTGCTCTCATTGTTAATACAAACGTACATGCACATTTTATCCCACACTTTCCTGTTCTAGCAATTGATAAACGATAACACACAATTCTGCATACATCGAGTACCTGCTATGAAGTAAAGAAAGCTAACATTAAGTTAAATTGTTTGGTTTCAACTTCACAAGACATACTTTTACGTTTACATAATAGTACATCTCTGGGGTTTTGTAGCATTCTTCTTAATTCACTAAGCAATGAGATTAAAGCCAACTGTCTCATAGCCATGCCCAGAGAGGGGGCTGGAAGGTAGTAATTTTTTCCGTAAATGCGTTCAATTCCTTATTATTTTACATATAAAATATTCTGGAAAGAGTTAAGAGGGCCCGGAGAGGCCAAATTTCTTTCTTGCTTTAGGCTGCGCCCGTCTACGAACCGTTTCAATCCCCTACAGCTCGTCGTTTCTCCGAGTGCTGCGTCATGCGTTCGCACAGCGCCGGGTCGCACGCGCCGGCGCCCGCGCGGTCGCACGCACGTGTCGCATGCGCGCGAGCAGCCCGGGGATTAATTCTACGTGATTACAACTCTCACATTAACGGCGCGTCATCGTCTGACAGGTATTAGGCGCAAAAGGACCCGGGCGGGGCCCGCCGATGCCGCCACCGGCACCGCCCCCTCCTCCCCCCCCCGCGCCAGCGCGCGGTTAATGAACAGAGCCGCTGCTACCGGTGCCGATCCCGCCGCGTTCGCACATGAACAGTGTGTCGGAATAGCACAAAAAACTCGAATTGCGTTTTGGTGGTTTAAGATTCAACTGAGAACAATTTATTAAAAAAGAATATAAATAAATATTTTCATTATTGTCTGTTGTGAAATTTTACGTATCTAGACAATCAATTATGATTGATCAATACGTTTATTAAAATTTAATTTTATCAGTTGAATAAATAAAGGATTTTTAACAGTTTAACTGTTAAAAATCGGGATATCTAGTACATGATTTAGTATAATAACGCATCATGCCGTCACATCAGCAACACATGATCACCGTTAGCACCCACCCCCCATCGGTATCGTCACTCTTCCACCAAACCACTGACATGAACCACCGGAACTGGGCAGGAGAAGTATGTGTAGACTTTGGTGTGAATAGACTCCGTTCGGACACTCGAAAATCCACCAATCACCTCGCAATTTCTTCGAGGACATTAATATATTAACTTACGTAACAAAGCATTTTAAAACCTAATTGCTAATTAACGTCTGAATCAGGTTCGAATGACACTTCAATCACAAAATGCTGTTAAAACTTGTGGTAGGAGTATAGCAAAAACAAAAAATCCATCAGTTTATTAAATACCAAAAAAGTGGATAAATATTGTTCCTGAGCCTATTAAATTAGTTCCTCTAACAAGCATGAAGGTCAGTCCCACGTTTTGTGGATCCTTAATAACAAAAAACTACAAAACGTCCGCCCATAGTCAACGCCAGCATCCAAATCGTTCAGATGGTTGTCTCACAAATGGAATTTACCCAAGCGATCTGGCCGTACTGAGGGCCCTATAAATTTGAAATGGATATTTTGGGGATACTTGACACGACATTTTAAAATTTTCAAACATATCTTAAAAACAGCCCCAAATATTGCGATTATTTATCTCGCATAAAGCAAGGACGCTTAAAAAATGGCGCCGGCCTCATTTTTGTTGATGTTTGAATTTTCGATAATTATTGCAAAAGTTAAAAACAATGCGAGAAAGTGTGTGCAGTTGTAGCACCACTCGTTTTCTGATTGCTCATTATTAAACGTCCCGTTCGGCTCTGTTTCGCCCAGTGTGCAGAAGCGTCGGCGCCCGTGGCATGTGCCTCGGCGAATTACGCGACTCAATGCGCGCGATGCTACCGCCCCCCCTGCCGCCGCCGCCGCCCCCGCGGTCCCCAGCCGAAGCGCAGTCCGCGCGGCGATCGCGTGTCACGACGGCGCCACATCACATTCACGCGAGTCGAAGTACCTCCCCCGCCGCCCACCCGCCCACACCATTCAACAAACGCAGTCGGGTTGCGAATTACGAGGGGGCGCCATGCATGTCCGAACAATCGAGTACATTTCGTCTATTCATTAATATTTCTTGAACAAAGGTAATCTATAACATGCAGTGAACGACGGATTGGGAAGCATCGGGACTTAAATCCTAACTATTATGTTGATAACAAAAATGACAGTAGTGCTCACAAAAAAACGTTTCTTAAAAAATATTTGGAACAAACAAGCTGGTAATTAACGAAATCGGATGGAACGGTTGATGTTTCAAGCTCAGCAAATATATTTATAAAAGCTAGCGTGCTCAGTTAGCCAAGTGCACAGCCGAACTGTGCTCCATGAAAGTCTAAAGCAACACGCTTTCAGCACTGGACTCCCAGTACACCCTTTCCCTCCACATTTCCCCGTTGCCTGTATAACATGTCAAGGCACGGACGGCAAAGCGAGTCCTATAAGCTCCCTTTTCTAAAAACATTGATCATTCGCTTACGTGAGTGCATGAAGCTACGTTCGTACGCCGGTGGCACAAATCAGTCTCAGGTTGATATATTCAAATTTTTTTCCCACCTCGAGATGGCACCTCCGCCCAATACTCCTGAAGGACCAGCCGTCACTCATCCAACCACGGGACTGATATATCTCGCGGGAAATATTAAAAGTGCAGGATTTTACAGGTGCAATAATTATTATCACAGGATGTGATAACCCTTAAGAGTCGCGAGAGAATACACAAATTTTCCAATAATTTATAACAACTGGATGCTTAAAATGTTTTATCTACTGTTTTAGAAGATCCTGACTTTTGTGACTTTCTTTCCAAGAAAATAAACTTGTCTATACCTGTTTCAAGGATTCAAATGACATACTTTTTTTTCGAGTAAATATGAAATCCTCAAACGCAGACGTACAAATATGATATTGAATAATTTTAACGTAAATATGAAGTTTCTGAAAATCGCAAACTGTAAGAGGTTAGGCAAAACTATGATTGAAAAGGTGTTGATTTACCTTCGTGTTTTTAAAATTTAAAATATCAATGTACCTTGAGAGAGGAAACTCTCCTGAGGAGTTAATAATGTTATTTCGTTCTCAATATTCTGTTTGTTTCTTATCGCATTCATATATTTAACTATTACACACTCAGAAATTTGAAACGTCAGTGAACATTACAGACTTTTTAAACATCTTAATGACAAATTCGTTTCATACTTTAATGGAAAATGTGTGTATTCATACGTGATGTTATAAAAACACTGCAGTATCTGTAGACAGAATTCAAACACAGAAGTTCACTTTCACAGTGCTGTTAAAGAATATAAATTACAGATCTAGTAAATGTACTCTCCAGATGGAACACTTCCCATCTACAGTCTGTTCTCCTTATTCAGGTGAACACGATGCATGTGATTTAATATAGCTAATATTCCATTGCAAATACACGCTCGGTCCCATGTTGCCATCTAACGTTCTCTACTAAACCAGGGCAATCCGGGAATAGTATATTTTCACCTGCACGTTTAACTCTAAAGCAACGGCCTTGCCTAGTGTGCTCCTTAATTAGCATCCTTGCAGCGCTCGCACCTGGCAAAGCACAACGGCGAAGGCGCACATATTGCTGCCACCCACAAGGCCTGCGGTCGCCGCGCTACCCACCTCCACCACATCTCTGCCAAGCTCCGTGTATGCGGCCCGCCCCCACCTCGCCCCGTTCTTTTGACTCCGCCTCACCTCGTTTATCCTCCTCCGACTCAACTCGTCTCATTCTCTCCGCCTCGCCCCGCCTCGCCCGCCTCGCCCCGCCTCGCCCCGCCTCGCCCCCTTCGCCCGCCTCGCCCCGCCTCGCCCTGCCTCGCCCGCCTCGCCCGCCTCGCCCCGCCCTCGCCCCGCCTCGCCCCGCCTCGCCCCGCCTCGCCCCGCCTCGCCCGCTCGCCCGCCTCGCCCGCTCGCCGCCGCCCGCCCCGCCTCGCCCCGCTCGCCCCCGCCTCGCCCCGCCCGCTCCCCCCGCCTCGCCCGCCTCGCCCCGCCTCGCCCCGCCTCGCCCGCCTCGCCCCATCGCCCCGCCTCGCCCCGCTCTCGCCCGCCGCCCGCCTCGCCCGCCTCGCCCGGCCTCGCCCCCGCCTCGCCCCGCCTCGCCCCGCCTCGCCCCGCCTCGCCCCGCCTCGCCCCGCCTCGCCCCGCCTGCGCCCGCCTCGCCCCGCCTCGCCCGCCTCGCCCGCCTCGCCCGCCGCGCCCCGCTCGCCCCGCCTCGCCCCCGCCTCGCCCCGCCTCGCCCCGCCTCGCCCCTTGCCTCGCCCGCCCGCGCCCGCCTCGCCCGCCTCGCCCCAGCCCTCGCCCCGCCCTCGCCCGCCTCGCCCCGCCTCGCCCCGCCTCGCCCCGCTCGCCCGCCTCGCCCCGCCTCGCCCCGCCTCGTCCGCCCGCCCCTCCGCCCGCCTGCGCCCCCGCGCCCCGTCGCCTCGCCCCCCCGCATACGCCCCTCGCCCGCCTCGCCCCGCCTCGCCCCGCCTCGCCCCGCCTCGCCCCGCCTCGCCCCGCATTATTCTCTCCTCCCCTCCTGCACTGCTAACTCCTCCACACCTTCCCCGATAACTTCTCCTCACCTTGTCCCGAAACGTCAGCAAGCGAGCGTTTATTGATTCCTAACGCGAAAAATGCTTCGGTCACCAGACTCGTGAGTGTAATGCATGTTATATCCCGTGAAGAGGCGATATGCTTCTCCCAGTGGAAAGGGAGATCTAGTGGCAACCTACGTATCGGCTTGCGCAGTTTTCCCCCTCCAGTTTCCTCCCCAAGCGGGATCCGAACTCAACCGGTGTAAGTTCTAAGCTCCCAAATTATGAGATAGGCAATGCTCGTAAGTACGTGTGTGTGTGTAATAGAGAGAGGGGGAAGATGAGGAGACAAAAGTAGGGTAAAGATAGAAAATCGTGTGCCCTTGGCCCACATTTAAGAGTACTCCCATCGTACTCCCTGGTATTGTACGGAAAAACCACCTGAGCTGCCAGCCGTTACAGTTCTCCTTCAAACACTAGACCCATCTATGTATCCAGAGTACAAAATCCTCTATCATCGGGAACCGAACCATTTGGACCACGTGCGCAACGATACTGGAGTCACAATGTTGTTTCCGCTGAGCTAACCCATCCGGCCCCACCCTCCACATCGCCTCGAAACCCTCTCCATTCTCTGCTTCCCTCCTTTCTTCTCCACCCCAAGCGCACCATTCTCACATCCCGCGTCCACTCTCGAGCTCGCCGTCGCCATGGCTACCACTCGGCCCACACAGCGGACGTGGGCTCCCAAGTAATCCTTCCGAACGCGGCAGCTCCGAAAGGAGCGCAAGATTTACCTCCGGACCGCAGCCGCTCCGGCTCGCACTGGCGCTCGCGAGAACAAAAAGCGGCCAATGGAACTTGCTCCCCATCCTCCCCACGTGCCGCCGCCGCCGCCGCCGCCGCCCGTCCGAACGAACGAATCCCGCCTCATCCCCCTCCGCATCCATATGTATGCGCGTTCGCTCGCGTTTAAATAAATGTAATTAAAGCCGTGAAAAGGGCCGCGGGCCTTTAATGATACGATTCCGCGAGAAGCGAGGACGCGCCAGGCCGGGGCGGGGAGAGGGGGGCAGCGGAGGCTGGGAAGCGGCGCTTATACGGCTGCGCTCGCGAGGCAGCGGGAGGGGGTGGCGTGGGGATGGCGGTGGGGGAGGAATTCCACTGAGCGCCTGGGGATAAACGCCAGCGGCCAAGGGAACGCCCCGCGTACTGTGCACAGCGCTCAGCGCTATGGCGGGCAGTGTTGGCGAGAAGCGGGAGGTGACCGGGAGAGGGGAGGAAAGTTGGAGAAGTGAGTAGTGAGATGACGGAGGGGCGGGTTAGTGGGGTCGTAAGGTGAAATCAGAATGGCATGGCGATGGCGTTAGTGGGGTGACAAGGTGGCAGGGTGACGTAATATCATCGTGGAGGGACGAGGGGTGGTGGAATGGGGTGTGGTACAATGGTCTGGAGAAGGTGGGTGGCGTTTTGGGGCGTGGCAGAATAGGTTGGGCAGGATTAGGTGTGTCGGTTTGGGTATGGGGGGATGGGATGTGGTAGGCTGAGGAGTGTCTGGGCTGGATGTAGTGGGGTGGGATGGGTGGACGGAAGGAATTGTGGCGGGATGGGGAGTGTCGGTATAGATTGTGTCGGGACGGGAGGTGGCGGGATGATGTGTGGAGGGATGGGCAGTGGCAGGATAGTGGCGAGTTAGGGGGGATGGAGACAGATGGGTGCGGGGAAGGGATGAGGGATGGCGGAGAGACAAGTGGCGAGCTAGTGTGGTAGCGGGGTGGCGGGATAGTGGGGTAGTTGGATAGCGGTTTGGCCGGAGGCAGGGAGAGAATACGTACTGAGCTCGAGAGACGCCGCTTTGTACTGTGCACTCAAATCTATTTTTCCCTACAGAGGGGATTTACATTGGTCCTCTTATTTCCTTTGCTTTGAAAGTGTTATTTCCTCATATGTTTAAGGATTTAGAGGTCGGTACACAAGTCGCACCTAGCGAAGACAAGGGTAACGCGGGGATTGTGTGAAAATACCCGTACAGGCAACGTCGGACACAAGCAAATGAGATACGTTAATATAATCCAAGTTTCAGAGGGTAAGGAAGGGTGGCTGAATGTCAAAACGTACTTGTTCATTTAAAGCAAGTAAATATACGATTTCAAAAAATAGAATTTAAGACAAAAGTCGTGTTGAATAACATTGCAAGTTGCAATGATCACTGTTCATTGGGAGACAAATAGTATTTGGCAGCAGAAAGGTTAGTGTATAAATGTTTTTGTTATCAGAGTTCCAATTAAATCTATGCTGAAGACGCATGTACAAAAAATTCATTAGCATTAATTCAAATCGAAGAGACAATCCTATGTAAATGGAAATTACTGGAAAAAATACTCTGAGACAACCGTTATTGGACACTCAGAAAATTACCATTTACGTTGGAGGTAAGAGGTATGTAGGGTTAGTATGTTATATTTAAAATACGTCTCTATGTGACGTAGGTGCCCACGAAAGTCAAAACGAAAGCACAAAATCTTCTATAATAGTAAAAAGAAACGCGTGGAGTGTTTAGTGTCACGCGGATCGTAATGTCGAGGTAACACAGGCAAGAAGAACAAGCTAATGTTTTCAAATCTTCAAATACATAGTATTCACAATAATGTAAACTTTAGAAGCAAATAGTTCTAAACTTACGGATACAGACGTGACTGGAAACAACAAATACTTTTCAGCACACACTGAACTCCCTTCAAATCTTTAATTTCAACGTTCACTCAAGTTCACCCATCCATTAACTTCAACCCATCCTTCTCACTCGTACGGGAAGTCGAATATTCATTTCAAAGCCCATACGAAACCCATTTATCTCGAGTTCGTCCGCCTCGCAGCAAAGGTCGCGGCCCGGTGTCCTCGCCGCAGCGTGTAGCAGGTGCCGGCGGCCGGTTTTCATTAACACCCTAGGCGTCGGGAGGGGAGGTGGTCACAAAAACAACGTCGATGCGAGACAACACGCGGCCGCAGACTGAGTCCCTGCCCCTCCCCCCTCTCTCACATTCACACCTCGCCCGTCCCTCTCGCGCTCCTCTTTTTGGGGCTAGGGGACGGGGCGGGGCGGGCGTCTCGCTTTCTCCCACAGTGGGAGGAGGTTCTGTTTCACGTGGCGGTCGGCGCAAAATTTGAAAATTTAATAATGATTGAAGCCACTCGGGTGGCTTATGGATAGCGTGCTAGTCTTTCGTGGTGCGATCCCGGGTTCGATTACTAGTCGGACTACTAATAGAGCTGAAGTTTTCTCATACAAGGTTCTATGGATTACAATCGGTTGCTATTTATCTGTGACGCCTGCCCTCGACCTGCCTTGACGTTGAGTAAAAAATCAGCCACTGTCGGGACTTCAACCTAGAACCTCCCATTCCATGAAACTCCAGTCGCAGTTTATCAACTAAGCAGGATTTCGCTCCAAATTAAAAATGGCACTAAAAGTTTCATCATTAGATCATTCAAACTTTGAAGGCAAAAAGAATTGATAATTTTTCTTCACTTATACAATAATGTACAGCTGCCAAACTAAAAGGATGCGATGTTCAAGTAGTTGAAGTTACCGTTGCACGCTTTGCAAGAACGAGTAGGAAAGATACATCATTTTTAAAGAACTTAAAAACATTACATCTCTGGAAATGTTAATATAAATAACTATTATGTATTTAACTACTAGTCTCTTTTTTGCATGGTCTTTTGGAAGATGGTCGAGAAATTTTATCGCCTGTAGTTACGCAGACCTGTAGATAATGCTGACTACATTTTACTCCAATAGTTCGGCATCATCAGAACGAATATCAAAAAATAAAGACGAAGCTCCCTTTCGTGTCTCATCGTATCACTCGATTGAAATTCGCTTCATTAAGATTATAATATGAAATTATGGTGATTATAGTCATACAACAAATTTATTATTAATACCGCATGTTATATTTGCTTTAAATTGTAAGTATATACTGTAATATAATAAAATATGTAATATAGTGAATGTTTTATATTACTATGTAAATTTCCAATAAGGGAAATCAGTGATTTCAAATTTCCGCTTGGATCTCTCTTCTTCAAATAAACCCCCCCCCACTAATAGCCTCCCACTAATAGCCCTCCCACTAATAGCCTTATATTCCATTCGTCTCCTGCATAAATCAGTACGCTTGAAAATAAATACAACAACAACGAACGGACGAACGAACCTTCTGACTCAATGCATGAAGTCGCCGCTTTCACCCACTGTGCAGGCAGTCCCCTTTCCTTGGTCCCTCCAAGAAGCTCCCGGACCGCCGCCGCAGCCGCCGCCTCGGATTCCTATCCTCCGCCACCTCCGGGAAACCTCCAGCCCCTCCAGATATCCTCCGACACCGCCCGCCTATCTCCGTACCTTTCCCGCTTTATCGTCAATCTTTCGCCTCATTATGTCACGATCCGGCACACGGCCCGAGCAGCGCCGAGACGCTCGCTTCAGGTGATCGTCTTCCCCAATCTTCCTCACTATCGTTTCGTAGGTTTTTTCTCGCGTCTCCACACGGCTCTCCGAGAACACGACGGCCGTTCGAGATACGGGCGCACATATTCCCACCGCCCAAGTTGTCCCGCTCGCTTGGCGTACCTCATGAGGACGCGAAGATGTATTACAGGGTTCCTGATAAACGTGGACGCTACAAATTTGTTTATTTGTTGGGAAATGCAGGTCAAGAACCTCATCACATTAGTGTTTAAAGGATGCCATTTGTTACCAAACCATGCGGGGCATTCTCCTTCCGAAGGAAAACCAAACAGAGGGCAGGAGATTTAATAGGATAAATTAACGTTCTTCCGTTCATCCCTTTTAGCAATATAAAATAATGTACAAATACAACAAAACATATTTTCTTCATTTTCAAATTGATTAATAAATTCTTCAATGATGGATACTTACAAACCAGATCTATAGTTAACATTGCATTTTAATTTGTCTCTATGTTGAAGATGAAGCTTCCCTTATTACCACTGAATATTTCTTTCACATTATAGTAATTTTAAAAATTATTATTTAAGTAAAAATTCAACATACAGTTGATCTTTCGTTCAAGAAATGCTAACTGGCTTAGACATCAAATTCGTCAGATTGACATGTTCTTAAGGAAATTGGAGACAGGATTACATTCACAGGTGTTAGAAACGAACACACCGAAAAAGAAAAGGGAGTCTATTACCAAGTACTCAAACAAGCAGAACATTTCTGACTTCCTGCTCCAAAGACAAAACATCGCTCAAAAATATTGAGCAGAGTTAGAAATATCATACTAGACTTATAAATTAACTTTAAGATTCATGTACCAAATGTTGACCAAATTATTTTAACTAAAACGTCAATTTGATCACTGGTAGTAGATAAATACTGCGAACGTATTCATTACTCGAAAACATCGCACAAATTCCTGTTTCTCATTATCTCTGAATACTCCATAATAAGACAAAAAGAAATATGATCAAATCCACAAAGTCCCAGGAATAAAAGACTGGAAGTGCGTCGATTGAATACACAGCAACAGCCATCGCAGTCCGGAAGGAGAGTGCTAGAACCTAGAGGCACCGGCTGCTGCGACAGATTCCGGCGCAACGGGCCGTGGCGTGGGGGAGGGGGAGGGGAGGT
>BOPP01000061.1:4815926-4836949 GCA_017312745.1 Gryllus bimaculatus
CAACCCCAACCCCTCCCGACGTCCCTCCGTCGTCACGCCCCCTCGCGCCGCCCCACGATTTATTCGGGGCAGCGCGCTCCCGGAGGCGTGCCCGCCCGTCCCAAGCCCCGGCGCGCCACGGAAGGAACGCGCCTCAACTGAGGTAGACGGCCCCGCACAACCGCTCGCAACTGAATCGATGTCCTATTTCGTTGTCAAGGAATTCGATTTTTGTCCTTCGCTCTGCAAATAATACAATTAATTGTCGTCAAATTATAAGCTATTACGTACTAGAAATTATGTAAGGGTGGTTTGGCAACATTTAGTGTCCTCAACCAATGAAATGTCGCAATTTACTCTTCAATATACTTATTTAGCGAGAACCTTTTAAATTATATTTTAAGAAGAAAACTTTTATTACTTAAAAGTATACTTGTAAGACCTTCAACAATTTTCCTAAGGATATTTTACTGGTTATCTGACACTGACATTATCGCACAAAAATTTACTCGTATGAACAAGTCAACAAGAAGTCTAACTCTTTATGTGGTAAATACAACTTCATATGGAAATCGTATTTTCTTCTTATTAATATGTTCATCAAATTTGTACCTAAAAGATCAGTAGAAGGTATCTTTTGAATGACGAAACGACAAAAAGCAGGTTAAAATAAAACATTCGACAGCTTAAAATGTTATTTTAAGGATCCACAACGTCATTCCTTCAAAAGAAAATTAAAACTAGAACCGAGCCTTAACACCGAAATTCTTTCTTTATAACTTCTATGAACCTTGCAAAACTCTAGGTGGATTTTGTGCACAGTTCTTCACGTGTCGCAAGAGGAATGGTGGTTGTGTCGAATCCTCCGACGACAGTGGAGAAATGTATTTGGATTTTAAAGTGCTTCCCAATGGAAGCCCCAATCAGAATTCCAACGCATACCCCTCACCCATGCCCAACACTCTCCCTTCTTCACGATATCCATCACTTTGAGTCGACCCACAATTTATTCAGGGTTATGAACTCCCGGATGTGTGTCCGTCCGTTCCCGCCCCTCAGCGACTAACATGTACTCCTAAGGAACACTGTTGAGCAGGGAAATCCTACCACACTCAATCAAGGGCCAAATGAGCAGAACAAGTGGCAACGCGACGCACTACTTTTTGACCACTATTACTATACCACTAACGCATACCTGTGTATTGTGTGCCTTTGTCCTTCTCTGGGGACTGAGAGACGGCCGGGAACAATGAACGCATCCTGTTCGGTAGTGAAAGCCGCGCACTCTTTCATCCATCGATGGTGAAGAACGAAGAATCCAACAGCATGTTATTTAAACTTAGAGCATTTTTATGTTCGAGTATATGCAATTTAATAAGTCATGATAAATGCATTACACCCTTAAGTTACGACAACTATATATTTCAATAAAAATGAAAACGATCATTTGCAAAATGCATTTGAAATACACTGAAATGTGTCATTCAAGGCTACTCACAAATCACTTTCGAGCACGGACTAAAAGCCAGAGTAATGTGTTTTTCATTTCAGAACACTCAAGTAATGCTGCTTGTTCCCATCCAAATTTTTCACGTACTTCCCATGATGATGAGGAATGATATCGAGAATCACCAATTGTGTCTGGTTCATGAAAGTTCATCTCCTTAAATTCGACGTGACGCTGAAATATTACAGTATTTGGAAAGCACTTACAACGCAACGACTTCAACTTCAGAAAGAGATGAAAGTAGCGTAGACAGAGATGAAGAGGGAAAGCGAAAGAGTTCTGGGGATTTTCCATCTCTTCATCATTCATCATTTCACATCTATCTTGTCGTACAGACGTTTTGTTTTAGTGTTAACTGGCCACTAATGTATGTGCAGTCAGGAGAAATGACACAGATTTTACTCACATACATATTTTGTATCTAATTGTAGCACGGCTTTCGTTAAACACCTTTAAAATTTACTGCATCACATCTAAATAATGAGTATAATGAACGCAATAGTATGTATTACACATAAATAGCTCATACAGTTCCAGTGTCAGAGTATCAAATAAGCACAATAGTAAAAATACATCAAAACCTTTGATCATATGATAGCATCGATGTGATCCAAAACTTTATGAAACTGTAACAATCAGTTTGAGAACGTGACAGTAACGAGAGAAGGCTCCTTCAATAAAGCTAACAATAAAAATTATATATACTTTTCAAGATAAAATATACAAATGAAACTGCCACTGCCCATTGTCTCTCGATGAGAATTATATTGACAAATAGGAGTTTTTAATTATTCCAAACTGTTTAAAGTTTTATTTTTAAAATCCTACCAGCATAATGTGAGTTCCGCATTTACGTCATCGATTCATTCTCTGCCACGTCATGTCTAACACTCGTTCAATGTGAAGTCTAGAATAATGAATGATTTATGAACACCAATACGACATAAATATGGCCATCAATGAGGAACAAATGACACCCTATTAATCTCGCCGAACGAGAAATGTGTAAAATAACACGCTTTTTATGGAGCGTGAAAGACCGACGCCATTAAAGCACATTTTTCTTACTCCTGCAGCTTCAAAATTCAAATGGGTAGGCAAGATACGCGCTTACGCAGGACGAAAATCTATTTCAATATTCATTACATTTTTAAATAAATGATTGATGTTGGGGAAGAAAGATTTATAATCTTTCCAGTTACAGCGTTAATGGGTGGTAACATGCGGCCGGCGTCACCGAACTAGGGGTATGAGATTTGATGGGGTGTGTAGAGGTACAATAACAGTATCGGCAGCAGACACTAGACAGGAGCAACAAACCATGCATATAATCCAAGAGTACATACTTCTGTCTTCACAACATACTATTTTTCTAACAATTAAAATTAACTTCTGTTATGTAGTATGTTTTCTTTTCAGTCAGCTTTGTCCAGATTTTTCAGCTTTGTATGGAAATTATTATTTTTTAAAACGTTTCTATTGCTATTATGTATCACGTGTAATATATTGTGATCTCATTGTACTTTAAACAATTTTTTGACTTTAAAATAAACGAACAAATTCAGTCTGACAAAAATTATATTTATATGCAATTGTTCAAAAGGAAAACAATTCAGTAGTAATTATCAATGGTAAAGAATTGTTTTGTCTGTTTTATAAATTGGGAAATAATACAATTGTAGTACGTATCTATATGCATCTTATACGGTGGTAAAAGTGGCATTTACTACGTATGTCATACTCTATTTTTTTGGACAGACATACTAACTTTCCTTTTATTTTAATTGGTGTATACAAACCACTCAAGTTACATTAAGATCAGTTGTACCTGACAAAATGAAAGTATTTTATTGTCCTTGTTGCATTCACACTTTTATTACATAATTTGAGCATCTATCTTACGTTTAACACGCCGTGTATGAAAATAATCAATTTTACTAGTGGCTGCCTAAAAAGTAAATGCATTTATTAATGTGTAGGGGGGTGTGAACTACTAACAAGATCATTGAAATTCATGAGTAATAAATTAATACGTAGATGATCGTGACGAAGTAAATGATTGACGGAAAATGAGAGAATGAGAGACAGAAGAAAATGGAGAACTCTAACAAAAGTTGTCGAGAGCTCGCTTCAATCACAAGTTCCACTCGTATAGGCCGAGGATCGAACTGACCGTGCGGTGGAAAGCGTCTGTGCAAGCCATTATTACACCACTCGATTCACAATTTGTCTACCATACTACGATTACGGAAAGGCGTGGGTTATTTAGTTCGGCGCATCGATTTCGTCTGTTTTGTGATTTGTGATCCGATATTTTATACGATTCTTAATTTCCAATATAAGATAGAAAGTTGTTAAAGCCCGTTTCACACGGTTATTCTTTCATCACTTTTCATATATATAGAAAAGCGACAAACGAGAATGGATGTAATTTGTACAGAAAAACGACGCATGCTATGTTTTTTGTACAGATTTCATGCAGTTAGTCTACCGCGCCCCTGGTGTAACTTTCCTGTACCTTTCCTCGTTTGCTATGCGTGTGGTGCGTGATTTGTTCATTTTGTGTCATTTATAGAGCGTTCTAAAGTGTTAAATTGTAATGTGAAGCAATTAGTGTAATGAGAAATAAAACATGTACCGTGCTCTGTCGTCTCGTTTCGTGCTCAGTCCTAAAATAACCTAACTTAATGTATCACAGGTGCGATGTTCAACTGTTTCCCTTCATCGCTTTTTGCGACGTACAGAGGAAATATTTTCATCACGATTACGTGTCCTGTAAAAGTGTGGATCCAGTTTATCCAGTTTCGATACCGAAACAGTACTGCATAGAAAAAACGTCCCGTTTCCATTCATTTTCTGCACTGAAAAATTATGAAAAATGACCGTGAAAACCGAGCTTAAGACAAAACGTCGTTTGCCTCAAACAGTACCCACATTTACATTCAGTTCTTCAACACAAGAACTTTCTGTAGTATCTCTCATTATTTCTCATCAGGATCTCCACAACTTTTCAACTAAGACAGCACCCCTTTGGTTTTCCATTTAGCCTTTAGGGAACTCTTGCCCCGTCAGCCAGCAATAGCTTCCTCTGCTGACATTGCCGCCCCTTCCCCGTCTCACCGGCATCATTCAACGTCCAATCCTCCCCTACCCTTTTTCCCGCTTCTATCGTTCGTGCTCATTGCACCAATCAAATTCCTTCTCGCTCCCAGAAACGGTTTCCCGGCCCACGCACTCGCCATGCGCCCACGCACTCGCTCCCGGCCCACGCACTCGCTCCCGGCCCACGCACTCGCTCCCGGCCCACGCACTCGCTCCCGACCACGCACTCATCGCTTCCGGACGCACCGCACTCGCTCGCGACCCCCACGCACGTCGGCTCCCGGGCCCCGCACTCGCTCCCCAGGCCCACGCAACTCGCTCCGGTCACGCACTCGCTCCCGACCCCACGCCGCACTCGCTCCCGACCCACGCTAGCTCGCCTCGCCACCGGCCCACGTCACGACGTGTCGCCATGCCGCATACCACCCCCCCTCCTCACGTCGCCAGCCTCGCCCGTCTCTCCGGCGCCTCTTCCTCGCTTCCCTTCCCGAGGCGCGTGCGATGAGACGCGCCGCGGATTTGCATTTCACGGGAGACTTCATTATCCGGGCGGGCTGATTGCTCCGGACGGCGAGGCGGCGGCGGCGGCGAGGCGCAGGCGAGGGCGAGGCGACAGATGCGGGCAGGACGGGGCGGAGATGGAGCAAGGGGATGGGATGGGAGGGCTGGAGTGGGTTTAGGCATCCCGGGGCATTCGCCTCACATTACGAGCGCCGGCCGGCGCGGGCGCAGGCGAGCTTTTGCTGGCTGGCTGGCCTCCACCGCGGGCTGCCCAATACTCTGCGGCATCGGGATAGCTATTGGCAACTTTGGGGCGCGCAGATAAGATGGTGCCGGAGCGCCGTGCTATCATAAAAAAAAGAGACGTAGGCGGTGATGATAGCAGGATAACAATGGGCGGAATCTACACACACTTACTGGTAAAACGGTATGTAGTGTGCGATGGTTTCTGCAAGGTCTGCAATCAAGTGATGAGAAAGACGGTGAAGAAGCAAGAACACTAGAGACAGTTGGACAAAGGGCGGAACTCGAGAGACGGTAGAAAGTCCAATAGACAGTTCAGAGGATGGAGCGGTGGGAGAAAGAGCGACGAAGGGTCGGGAAGATGGTGCGGAGGGTGGGGAGAATGTGAATAGGAGATTGTGAATAGGCGGTTGAACGAGGCTGCTGGGATGCTGAGGAGTCAGAGAGAGGTGTGATGCAGTTGAAGTTACTGTGGTGAGAATGATCTGTTAAGGTGCTAGGAGTTTTAGGGTGGTGGGAATGTTGGAGTGGCAGGGCTGTGGATGTTTAATGACGTTAGAGGAGGTGGGAATCTATACTGTGGTGGGTAAATGTAGAGGTAAAGGCAGGTGGGATGGTGGTGAACTGGTCGTGGTGGTGGTGGTGGTGGTGTTAAGGTGGTTGGGATGGTATGGGGGCAAACGGGGCGATGATTTTCACGCGGCAACGGAATTCAGTGCGACTCAGGCGACGGCGAAAGGACGATGCAGCTTTCGCACAGTCATCTCCCTTCGCGCAGTCTTCGAAAGAAAACTTCGGAGACAAACAACACGCCAAGGAGTAATTGAATGATAATGGTGATTGAGGCAGAAATAGAGGTGAGAACGGGTTTGATGTTGAGGATGTTTCTAATGGCGGCTCGAAGTAAGGTGGCGGTTTCACAGCATGAGCAGAAGGCACAGCAAGGAGGACAGCCGAGGCACAGTGGAGAGTGAGCGGGTGGGGATGAGGGGGAGCATGGGGTGCGATGATGATGGAGTCGGTATCGGCAGGCGGTAGCGGTAGCGGGTAGAGGTAGCGGGTAGAGGTAGCGGGTAGAGGTAGCGGGTAGAGGTAGCGGGTAGAGGTAGCGGATAGAGGTAGCGGGTAGCGGGTAGCGGTAGCGGGTAGTGGTAGCGGGTAGCGGTAGCGGGTAGCGGTAGCGGGTAGCGGTAGAGGGTAGCGGTAGAGGGTAGCGGTAGAGGGTAGCGGTAGCTGGGATGTGTAGTTGCTGTTTGATGCGGCGGGGTGAGCGCGGGACCTGCGATGGGAACAGTGGCTAACGTCTGTAGCAGTTAGCGATAGGAAACTATGGCACAGAATGGACGGATTTACCTGCAAGACCGGTAACCAGGGCGGAGGCGGAAAGGAAGAGGCGGAGACAGTGACGGAGGTAGAGGTGGTGGATTCGGGGCAGGCACTCACGACGAAGGCGGGGAGGCAGGAACGTTCTCGATCAATAGGCTGTCCCTCCACCGCCGCCATCAAGGCACGAGGAGCGGCGATCCGCCGTCCTCGGGAAGCAGAGGAAAACAAGGGAATAAGGGGCGACAATGTCGGAACGTTGCATCAGAGGTGAAGGAATGAAAATCATAATTGATCCGGGCTAAGAGCGAAGGTTGGTAAAAACGAAAAAAGGAATGCTAAGTGAAAATACGTGTAAGAATAAAATAGTTTTATGATGAAAAATATGAGTCAAGACAATCAAACAAAACCATGATTTATTATCAACTTAATGAAGCACATGACGCCTCCGAAAAATAGTTTGTTAGGTGAAGCATTGAAGACGCAAGGAATTAGATGATAATCTTATTCTGATTGTCCCCTGTGAATAAGGTTTCTCTGGATGCTTGCATAACACTAATGATTTATAGAGCAAGCATTTCACCAAGTATGTGAATGAAATGAAGTGAACTCGCATTCTAAAAGAATACACTAGTGGATTACATCGTTTCCATTCAACACAACCGTGAATCACTTTGCTTCCGTCAACACAAGCATCGCCTTCTACGTTGTAACACACGCTATTGAGGAAACTGGGCTGCTCTGATGTGGGCAAACAGGTTTCCTGTGTCGACCATAAGCAACGAACAAGATTCTCAACTACGTACACGATTTAACCGAACGGAAAACGCCAAATAACGACATGACATGATCACATTAGCACCTTCAACTCTTAAGAAGTAATTACTTCACAAAAACACGAGAACTACTGTGCTACTGGTAATGCAGAGCTTTCAGAGTCAATAATTCATAACACGAAATGGCGATATAAAATAATACATTTAGCTCACGATTATTTCATCGCTTAAAATGCTTAATTTCTCCCTTTTTCACGGTACTCCGTCTAACCGATACTATTGCGTTCTACACTGTTAATCGATTAAACACACTGCCAAAGTTGAGTTAGGGCATCAACTGATGACAGGGCGAGCGCGTCTCCGACCAGGAGGTCCTAGGATTCTATTCCCGACGGTGGCGGATTTTCAGCCGCTGTCTGGAAGATAATTCTAGAGGCCGGCTGCGCTGATCAGAAGTTTTCTGTGGTTTCTCCAATCGACACCAGGCGAATACATTACCCTAACAAATGGGCCACATATCGCGCGCAATCTTTCCTTTCTGTTCCGTGTCCTTTCCTCACCTCCTGCTTACACGCACACACGCATTCACTACAGTACGGGTACATTCCATACATGCCGGGAGCTTAGAGCTTGTAGAGGAGTGGGTTTGATGGGAAATACCTAGTTTGGAAAAATTCCCGCAGGCCGACATACGTTGGAGCTAGATCTCACCAGACAACGGCGCAAGATTACTGCCATCTCACGCGACAAAAACATTTACTACTCTTACGAGACTAAAGAAAGATTTTTTTACGCGCTCGGAATCACCAATATTAATCAACAGATTAAACAAATCAAATTTAACCAAATTCAAAACTTTTTGAGTAGTAGAGTAACTTCTAAACATTTAAAAATTAAATCGAACCTTTCTATTCGCCGGAACTGCACGAAACCTAAGACCTCCGAGCAAATCGGAAGCTCCGATGACGTAATTTCGGTTTTCGGTCGGGCCGGCCGCCCTCGCGACCGCATCCCAATGAAGCTCATCCTTCTTAGGACTCCAGTTGCGTTCCCCTTTGCACGCCCCCGCCGCCTCCGCCGCCTCCGCCATCCTCTTCCGCCACCGCTGTCGCCGCAGCTGGCACAGTTAACGCCCCATCACTTGACGCTCTCTCTCACACATCTCCGCACCCTCTACCTCCTACGAATACGTTACCATCGCTACTCTCCCTCTTCTCCATATCTTTCCTGCCCCTGCACATCTCCTTACCCCCTCCACATCTCCCCCGACTCGCTCACATTTTTCCCACCTTACCTACGTCGCCTCCACCTCAAAATCTCCCCTTCTCAACTACATCTACCCCGCCTCACTTACATTTCTCCCGCTTCTCCTTTAACTCCGCCCCTTGTATAATTTCTCCACCATTCTCGAAACTTTCCTCTCCTTATACTACCTGACATCTTTTCCAATTTCCTCTTGGTGCCTAGGTTTCCCTTCTAATTTTCTCCATGTGCCTCACATCTTTTCTGTCTCTCCAATATCTTATATCTCCCAATCATCATCATCGTCATCATCATCATCATCATCATTATTATTGTCTTAAAAAATAATTTAAAATTACATTGTAATAATATTCCTAATTGTAATATGTAAATTGTAGCCTTCTGCCACCAGGTTGTATAAACCTATCTGCATAAATAATAAATCTATCTGTCTATCTATCTACCTTCCCTTTCATTCTCGCCTACTATATATTTTCCTCTTCATGATCTCATACATTTTTTCCTCTTGCAACTCCAGCTAGTCTTTGTGCGCCACGTAACATCTTCCATTATCATCAACGCCCTCTCAAAGTATTTTCGCCACCTCCGTCTCCTTCCCCACGCATTTCCCCCAACACCAACTTCCCATTACTTCGGTTCCCATTCTCTTGTGGCCGCAACGCTCGTCATCTCCGTCGCTTCGCCGCCCCCTCTGCTGCCCCTCTCCGTGGGCGTCTCCGCCGCACAGACCCCAAAGTGCTGCCGCAGCGGCCGCCTCGAAGCCCCACCGCGTGAGCTGCGGGGGCTTAGTCCAAGATTTGGGCCTCGCGGGTCACGCCGGGGCAAGCGGCAGAATTCACGGAGGGAAGAGAAGGGGAGGGGAGGTATGGAAGGGAGAACGGTGACGAGGAGGGGTGGAACGGGTTGGGGCGTGGCGTCGAAGAATGGAAAAGTATGGGCAGGGCGAGCTGTACTATGTCCGAGAGAGGAGAGTGGAAGAATAGGGAGAAGTCTGTCGTAGCAGGTCATGAGGGGCAGGATAAATGAATGTCGCAGGGCTGCGATTAGTGTGGCTGGGCGGGGAGGAGTTTGGCTGGGGGGGAGGAGTGAGGCTGGGCGGGGAGGAGTGGGGCTGATTGGCAGGAGTGTAGGGAGGGATGAACTGCGGAATGAACTGAGGCAGAGCGAAACTGATCGAAGAAGGGCGGGAAAGAGGGCAAGGTTGAGAAACGGAGGCAGAGGACGGAAAGGGTGAGGAATGGCGAGAAAGGGCGGGGGCGGGGGGCGGGGCGTAGAGCCTACGCGATCGGCCGGAAGGAAACCGTGCGGTGGCGCGACGCGCGGCTCCGGCTTTCTTCCATCCTGCGAAGGGGAATCCCCTGACGTGACCACGGACTCCACTCCCCGACTCCCGATGGGCGCCTTTCGCTTCCAGCAACTTGGGGGCTTTCAGCGTCCACGAGGAAAAAATAATGCTTACCTTTCAGCGTGCCACAGCAAGATAAATAAGAAAGCAGAACATACCTGCAACAGAAAAAAGATAGAATTAATGTAGCAATCCAAGTAATGTTACGCGACGAAGACGTCTATGAAAAAAAGTGAGAATAGCGATTGGATAACTGAAATGAGTGGTACAACTATTTCTGTTCAGTTACAGGAGCAGTAACAATTCGTTAACTTCTTTATCTTTTATAAAATCTATCTGTATATACTAAAATAAAAGCGCCTAATTATTGACGTTTACAGTTACACTTACGTGAAATTATCGAACTATTTTCAGTTGTAATTATAAAATGACTAAATTAACAAACAACGGAAATATATTGAATACTCTGTTGCACCTGGAATGAATACCTACGTTAGTTATTTCACTTACAGTAACACGAGAAAATAGATTTACGGAGTTCTGTCTGATTGATAGGAAATAAAATGTAATAATGTATTACGTGTTTCAAAATCTCCTTGCCGAAAAGCACAATCCACTCTTAGGCAGAGCTTCAACATTTACGGTTCTTGTTTTCATAAACATTTGTGCTAACGTTCAGAAACATGCGTAAACATTCATTATTTGAGAACACACACACTTATTTCACAATCTAAATAATAGAATCCAAATGTGAAAATAAATTAATTTTATCGTACAAATTCCACATACATTTTTTCACTGCGTTCAGGCGTTCATCACAAGACCAAACAAAGGATCCAGATTTAGAAAAAACCTGCAGAGAAAATGGCGCACCCACGTGCTAGGGGCCCGACAAGCACACCTGCGAGGTGCAAAGCGCATTATAGGAATCAATGTTATCTCCCGCGTATTATGAAATAAAAACAAATTAATTCCCTCCCGAGGAACAGTGTCCTTCCATTATTTTATCTCGCCCACTTTATAACCAATTACAGCCCCCCCCGCAAACGCTGCCTCAGTTCCAACAGCCGCCCCCACCCCTTCATCACACCAGCCCAGACACCGCTGTCTTTTCTCCACCACACCCGCGAATCCCTATACCCCTCTCGCCCCCGAAATCACTGTCACAGATCCCAGAGCTACCATCACTGGTCCCGCCCCCGTACCTCCCACACAGCGACCTCCTCGTCCTCCACGCTCTCCCCCCCCCTTCCCCCTCTCTCCCCAGACCCTCTCCATTCCCCGCAACCCCCTTTCCAGTCCTCACATCATTGGCCCTGCTCCCTCCTTTGCCGTGACATCACTGTCCCTATCCATTGCTCTACCCCTCCGCGAGATTCCCACCCGCCTTCACGCCCACAACCCCCGCTAGAGTTCCCACTGTCTCCACTCGCCGGCTCATCTCCCACCACGGCCACCATCCTTCCGCGTTCTCCCTTTCGGTCCTTGCTGTGCCATCTCTAAGATCTTACCAAGACCTTTCCCATGCCTGCAATTCTTTCTTTCTCTTGTTTGCAATCTCCTCCAGCGTCTTCACTGCCCCTGCCACTGTTCCCGTCCCCTTCCCCGTCACCGTTCTCTGCCCCGTTTCCCACCCCGTTCCCGTCACTGTCCTCGACCCCGACTTCGTCTCGGTTCCCGCCCTCGTTTCTTCCGTATTCCCGTCCCTGCTCCCCATTCCGTTCCTCGTTCCCGTCCGGGGACGTTTCCGTCCCCGTGAAAGTCCCTGACATCTCTCCGCGGAATCTCCCCTGCTGCTCTGGCCCTCGAGATGCCGCAGACCTCCCCAAGGTTACTACCATCCCACCGTCCTAATGTGCGTCGCCAATACCCCGTCCCGTTCTCTCTCGCCGCGACCTTCACTCCTCCGATCAGCCTCTTTTGCGCTGCCTTACCGCGATTCTCCCGACCCTCCCTCGCACAGCAACCTTCGCCACTGTCCTCCATGGCCTGCGTCACTGTTCCGCCCCCGCCGCACCTCCTCTTCTCCCCTGGCCTCTCCATGCCCTGGCCCTGTCCTCTCTCTCCTCAGAATGTCTCCCCTCCCGCAACCTCCCCACCGTCTCCACAAACAACCGTCCCGGCGCAGTCGCCACCCCTACCGCCCGGCTCCGCCCTGCCACCTCGGCGATTTCCGCAGACCCCTTCCCCCGCAACCCATCCAACGCCCCCGCGACGCTCTCTAATCCGCTTATTTTATCAGATCTCCTCCTCCGGGCGTCGACATCGCCCCCCGACGCCACCGCACCGCGGGTCGTGAAATACGAGTTAAATAATGCGGCGCAGTAAAAATTAAAAATATTTCCGAGGCGCCCTCCCCCCTGCATCCCACAGTTTTTATTACGCAAATTAAAAGTAATCACGGAGTCGTAAAAACGAGCGTTACAAGGGTATTTCATGAAAACTAAACAATACCCCTGGACAGCGCTTTGATAAGACGAGGGTACTCGTGGGGTTGGTTGTTCGCTACGCGAGGATGCGTGACAGTCCGTGGGAGTTTTTATCCTGAGAGGTTAAAAGTAATATATTTCGCGTCACTACTGAGCCAAATGTAATTAAATATGACGTAAGAGAAAAAGCAAAACAGAAGCAGCTCTGAAATGGTTGGAGATCTATCTCGCGGCAGCCGCTCTTTAATAAATATCCCGACATTACTTACGCCAAGCAAAACTTATCACTGGAAGAGATAAAAAAAAGTAGGACGAAAACTGTGCTGGCTTTCACTGAGCTAGTCAAGTCTTATGAGTTTTACGAATATATCTCATTGTAATCTAGTATTTAAAGTATTTCTCATAGTAAGTCCACTTCTTGTTTGAAAACTTTATGACTTTCGAATTAACTACATTCAAATTACAATATCACTTTTATCTCATAAAATCTGTTTTTAAAACACTGAAGTAAAGCTATTCTCATTAAGCATCACACATAAATGACAAATGGACATCACCGCAAAAGATATTGTTTTATTGATTACAAGGACAATCGCTTCATTATTCTAGAACGAAATGCAAAATTTGTCATATATTAATCTGAATTAAATCCAGCACTGTGAATATTTTCAAGTATCTTCATTTTCGCCGTTGGGTTAAACAAGTTCTGATCTATCACGATTATTGGATGGAGATTGAATTGCTGTGTAACAGAAAGGAAGCTAGAATATCGTAAGTTCTGTCCGTTTGTTTATTCAGTTTGAGAATACAGCACTTACACATTGCAGATATTTTCCGTTTAATTACAGAAGTGCAAATGTTTATTTTACCACGTGTGTGGAATGTTTTCTGTTTTTGTCATCTTTCTTATTTCCAGGTAACTATGTTAGTGTATATTTTACATTTGTGGAAGTAATATTTTTTTCTCTACCACGTTAATAACAGTTCATCTAAAATATATATTTTAATGACATCAAATGAAATATTTAGTTACGTTTTTCACAATATTTTACTAAACATTACCTGTTACATGAAGTTCCATCACTTTTCATATTTAAAATTTACGATAAAAGTTTTCCGTTTCAATTAGTTTTCGTCGCGTATAAACCTCTATTTATAGAATTTCTGTAGTATTGTTTAATATATTATGATCTATTTCATTTGCCAGTACTTCATCGTTCAAATTAAAGCTCTACAGCAGAACCGTAAACATAGGAAACAAACATACAACAGAGGCCTTGCTTCACCTGGTGAGCGGAAAGACAGAGACCCAAACTCATTCACTGGAAGGAGTCGCGGTGACTGTGGTGCCCAGACTTCGAAGGCAGCCACGCACGTGGGTGGGCGGAGGAATGTGGGCGTGCGGTGGGACAGCGGTGCGACGGCGGGGGAGGGGTGGAAGGGGTACGGAGGAGAAGGGAGGGGAAGGGCGGAGGGCGGAGGGCGTGGAGAAAGCGACAACGCCTGGATGTGGCTTGGTCCCTGCACTGCAGTGGTCACCTCAGGCTTCAATCAGATGAGTTCCTGTTTATTGGCGAACTGACAAAATATACAATTCGGGCGGTTGAAAGGATTTAGAATTCTACATTTGCATATGGAAACGTTCATCTTAAAGACTCATAGAATCAGGAACTTAAGAGCAACAAGTTTTCCATTGCATGATTGGGGGACTTCGGTTGCAAAATTTGAAAACACAAGTAGTTTAGAAATGAAGTTCAGTGCAGTATTATTTCTAGCCTACATTTATAATTCGAAGTTCTAGTCTGCTCAATATCATGCATTTTATGAGATACCCC
Organism: Gryllus bimaculatus; assembly: GCA_017312745.1. Classification (NCBI taxonomy): domain Eukaryota; kingdom Metazoa; phylum Arthropoda; class Insecta; order Orthoptera; family Gryllidae; genus Gryllus; species Gryllus bimaculatus. The sequence goes on from BOPP01000061.1 coordinate 4,830,230, forward strand.
AAATGAGAATTATTACAGTGTTTCATTCTGATGATTGAAATAACATTTTTGATTACATCACTTTATTTCTCTTTAACTTTATACTGTGATGAATATCAATTATGTATTTACTCAATTTAATTTAATGCACATTCATGGCGTGTTGTTTCGTAGAATTTCTATTTGCAAAATCATTTCGAGTGGCCTGTCCATTAGAATATGTATGACGAAAGGAAATATAAAATGTTTACCCTTCAAAATATACGGATTTTCACTAGAAACATCCTAACAAATTTCATAATTAATCTCCTAGTAAAACGTAGAAATGAATAGACCCATAGTTTAAAGTGATAGTGCACCCTGCTAAGCTGTAACACACGATGCACGATCACACGCGTATTAGCCTTTGGATAAATAAACCTATGTTTTAGCTGTCATTTATGCTAAATATCGCGCATAGATATGATACGAATGGAAAAGAACATTAAATATCAATTCAAACCTCTTTGTTAAACGTGGATAACCATATAATTAATACACGAAAAACAAATATCAGTTGCAGCCATTTTATCATTTTTGCTTTTGAGCATTCTGCTTGTGGTATTATTATTACAATACACGAATAATGTTATGCCTTCCCAATTATTTATCTTTATTTTAAAACGTTTCATTGGAATTTTGAAGAAAACAGTTTTTGCATGAAGAAAAAATAAGTAAAATTCTTCTTTAAAAATATGTTCACTCATTGTAAATTTCTTTACGTAATGATTTAATCCTTAAGACACTCTCACACCTTGCAATGTCTTTGACCTTGCTGTCAGACCTGGCAATCAGCCAATTCTACAAGCGTGTAGAATGCAATGGACGATTTCTGCATTCTCTTCAGATGGCATACGATTTACTGTGCATTGTACAATCAGTTGTCGTTATTGTAGTTCGTTAGTACGGTATTTTCAAATAACATAAATCAATATTAATAAATAACGTTGCAAGAAACAAGAAAATGTTAACATTCCATTTGAGAAATGAGAAAGTAAATTGCATTCCATGGGGATGAGATCACATGTTGTGAGCTGCTAAAAAGCATAAATAATACGCAAAATTCACATCCTTGTAAATCTTTCCCAACAAGATTACGCTGTTTAACTTCTGAGATGTGACACTTAAGGAGTTAAGAAAATGCTATAAATTGCGGACTTAACAGAACTGTGTGTACATCTAATCTAACGATAGGACAAGTCCCTTATTCGGCTGACATCCCGGAACGTGACGAGCTAAAGAAAATAAAACCCAACAAATACCACGCGCTTAAACTGACACAACCTCAAAAAAAAAAAAAAAACGCCAGGCTCATCACGCCAGAAAGTACCCTATGCCCACAAAAATCTCGCCATCCGACACGACCGCACGCCACACAATACACCGCATTAGGCAGCGGCATACCCAGACGTGCATCACCCAGGAAACGCAGTAAAGATGTAAGACGTGTGTAATCGAGTGCTCGTTTTGTGAGCGGCACCGGACACCGAGACGAGTCTCATTCTCGCGCAGTAAGCCGACAGTGTGGCCAACGCGATTTACGCCACAAAAACCACGGCGGCAGCGCCCCTTCGGAGACGTTCTGGCTATTAGGGCGGCCGGAGGCAGCAGATCGGAGATACCGTCTCAATTCCCTTCGGGCGCAGGGGGGTGCGCGGACCCATTCACGGCCCATACATGATGAGGGAGGGGCGACGTGCCGGGGTCCAAACGAGGAGAGTCTTCTACATAGTGGAGGTAGATGAAAATGTTTCTCGAGTCTAAGAGTGTCTTTGTTATTTCTGAAGGGCTCGCCGCTGCTGGAATGAAACAATTTTTGTCTAGAGAGGAATGAAGGGGAAGATAAGGCGGACAGAATATACGTACGCTTTTGTGTGTTATGCATTGTCTTTTTTTAATGGAATAACACGCACTTCAAGGTGAGAAAACACCAATTTTACATAATATACTACACTCATTATCATCGCATATTTACAATACTTATACTTCATAATTTATTAAGTGTCAACAATAGTACAATTCACCATCTTGTTCTCTAAGTTTTCGAAACCGCGACGAATCCAATTAGGGTCATATAAGCATAATGGGGGAGGGGCCGCCTTTCAGGAGCCAAGGGAGAAGAACGATCTTGAGAGCGGAGGTAGATGAAAATGTTCCTCGAGTCTAAGAGTATCTTCGTTACTAGTGAAAAGCCCTCCGCTCGGATGAAACGATTTTTGTGAGGGGAAGAATGAAAGGCAAGGTAGATGGATTGAACATAACGCGAATGTTCCAAAAACATTCATTGCATTAATTTTTTTAAAATATCTGCAGATAAATATTGTAATATATTGCTATTAACATCCAATGTATTTTACGGTTTACGTAATTTGGTTTGCCAATCAATAATTAAATATTAGTATTTTTTCAAACCTATCGTCAGGAAAAATATAATTTGAAATATGACGAAATAATTTCCTTCAAACCAATACAAATATGCCGTTTTACTGTCTAAGAACTTTCGTTTGAATCGCATCTGATGATTTTGCTATTTTAGGGTAATGTAAATAAAATTGGATGATAATAAATGATTTTAGAGATTATTTTTCGAATACCACCATCTGGAATCTGATATACAGTGACTCATGGCCATGATCTCATCTCATGTGGTCTCTTTGTTATGCAAATAAAGAGGCATTCTGAGCAGAAGCTTCTAAATGAGAAAGTATATACGTGACATCCAAGGCATTTTAACCCTTTCTTTTTCGCCGCCACAAATAGACTGAGTTAGTTCAGGGTAAGAACTGTACTATTGTAGTGACTGTAATTGAGCCTGTCCTAGGTTTTGAGTTGACTGTGAACTGTGGCGGAAATTTCGACTCTATCTAAGTATCAAGGACGAGTTTTAGGGCACTGTCTGAATTCTAGCGCCCCGTTCGCTTTTCGTGGTTTCTTCGATCAACGAATGTCACAACTGTATTCTAGCAAATGCACTCATGGTCCTCGCACGATATTTTCTTCCTCGTCCTTGTCCCCCCACACTCTTTCATGCATTAAATTAAACGCGTCGAGAGACCAATCGGACTCTAAAAGCTTGACCAAGTTGAAACGGTGCCCCGTTGAGCAGAGATACCTGGAGGGGCAACATTTACAAGCCATCGTGTAGGTCGGTGCTGGATCTCACGTTTAAGCGGGGGAAGGGACAGTGTCACCTCCCGAAATATAACTTTTATCACATACGGGAGTAATGGTCATATAAGTTGGCGCGCCTGGAAACACCCACCAATCAATTCCCTCCATCACCGCACGCACCTGCGACGGCAGCGCCGTCAGCGCGCCTTTGGAGAGAACGCGTGCCGGACAGGACGTCCGAGACCGCGGTCGCGTTGGGGCCTCCCCAACGAGCAGCGGCGGCGAACCGATTCGCTCGTGTGTACCCAAGGAGGGCGGGCGAGGGAGATCAACAGGTACACACACACACACACCTCCGTGCTCAGTCCGTCCTCCGTTCCCCCCCCCCCTGGGCCGGGCGCGCGTGGGCTAACATTTGCGTGCCCCTCCCCGACCAGCGTCCGCGCCCGGTCACGTCTCTTCGCGTCCACCGCCTTCCCGCCGTGCGGATAACACGTGGCTACGCCGCACCTCGCCCTGGGTGAGTATTTAGTTTTCCGGATGCTGCAACTACTATGGGGCAATAGTCCCGTAAGTATAGTGTGTGTTATGTCCCGGGGCTTATGTGCTCATCTGGGCTAATAGGTGTCGCCCCCCCTGGAACGAGAGATCGGTGCAGACTCGGGGGGTTTTCCCCTCTAGGTGTTTCTCAAGCAATGCACCGCTCTAGCCAGGTCAAGCAGTAAGCTCTCAACATTCATGTAGGAAAAAGTATGTGCAATATGAGAGGAGGAAAAGAAAGATGGAGTTGGCGCGGATCCCTTGGCCCGTTTCTTACGATTCTGACCGGCATTCGTCTTGTATTAACAGGAAAAAGAGAGAAAACTTCAGATTAAGATTGTCAGAATTGTCCTCTAGTGTGAATGAATTGCGTCCATCTATGAAGTTAGTGTCGAAAATCCACTACATTTTCTTTTTCATTTCTCCTATCTCCACCCACCTCTGTTCTTCCCGCTGATATCCTGTTCTATCTCGTCCTCTCTCAACCCCGCCCCGTCCTGCCTCAGCCACGTGCCACCACTGCTCGCCCCAAGCCCTATCCGCCCCTGCCCCTTCCCGTCCTAACCCCATCTCTCCCCGTTACTCGCGCACACCCCGCATCTTCTCGCCCCGTCCATCCTATCCGATCTCGTTACGTTCGCGTCAATTTGTGCACCAGTCTCGTTTCGCACCCCGAGGTGCTCCAAGCCGGGACCTTCGCCGGTCATTCTCACCGCCCCCAACTCGTTCCATCTCCGATCCGCAGTCTCTCTGTCTGATCCCGTGCGTCGTACCATTCCGTCCGTCCCGTCCCATGTCCGTCCGGTCCGTCCGGTACGTCCCCTCCCGTCCCATCCATCCTCGCGTCCCGTCCTCGTCCGTCCCATCACGTCCCGGTCCCGTCCATCCCGTCCCATCCCGTCCATCCCATCCCGTCATCCCCGTCCATTCGTCATCCCCGCCCGTACCCTGTCCCATCGCCGTCCATCCAATCCACCAACATCCTGTCCCGATCCGTTCGTCCCATCCGTTGGATAACCCCAATCCCGTTCGGGTCCAGCCGGGACCCTCGCCGCGCCAGCTTCGTCCATCTCCCGCACCGCCAATGTCCGCGCGCCGCTCGGCCACCATCTAAACTAATTTGGGCGGCGACGCGTGGCGGCGCGCGCGAGCGGAGAGCCGGGCCCGGCTGGGCTGGGCTGGGTCGGGTCGGGCCGTGCGGCATATTGATTATGGGCTCTGATGAACCTCCGGGAGATGTTTGCTCAGACGCGGGCGGGCCGAGCTGAGAGAGCGAGGGCGAGGACGAGGACGAGGACGAGGGTGAGGGCGAGGGATGGGAGGAGGAGAGCGGGGAGGGAACGCCGGTCCTCAAAGGGCAAGAGAGCGCCAGGAGCGAGGTGTTGTCAAAGCGACAGCGATACTCATCGAGCCCAATGACCGCTAAGGCGTCGTGCGAGAGAGCATCCGATTCGACGGGCAGGGAGGACGGGTGCTGTGAAAATAGAGGCTTTATTTTTGTACGCGGAAGAGGAGAGTTGGCTTCTGTTATAAGCGTATTGCATTAATCGTGTTGCCTCATGAGATGTGTCTAAAAAGTGGGAAATTTTAATAGATGAAAGGATGTACACGAAAGGATACATACTAAGGATATGTGTTTGTGAATATTGTATGGTATGAACACAACAGGGAAAGGGGGAAGGATATGACGCACTATCTCCAAGAATGAGTCCCTTAGTGTTTATAGAATAAAAAAATCTGTTTAAATACATTAAATGACAGAGTGAATTCTAGCGTTTAATTCATATTTTGGAGAGAACTTAAGGTCATTAATAAAGAGAAACGATCAATAAATCGGGGGTGATGGATGGTGCATAGAAAACAAAAAGTTTGGTGGAATGGGGTGAAGAAAGAAGTCGTAGTAGTAAAGACAAAATAATCTTTAAAAAACTGAAGCATTATGATGGCTGAAAGTGAATGTGCCAGGGCTGCATTTCAAGGAAACAAAGTTGACACACAGTAAAATACGATCCGCGGTAAGTTTCAAAATTAGCTTAAGTAACTGGAATAGAGCGAGATCGATCAACATGATTTTCCGATTGTGTGAAAGGGAATTCCAGCACTCAAACAGTTGGATTCACATCAATATGAGCTCTAGAATTGGTAGAAAAATAACGACTGAGGGTAGGTAAATTGGTAGCTTATTACTTGGCAAATTACATCTAAAAATGTAAAACACGTACGTACTTATTTTCTTTTGACCATAGTACTATCCGCGAAGACTATCAATCAAAAGGAGAGACGACAACAACAACATACAACGTCTCGAAGAAGCAAAAAGAGGCTGTAGGCGCGAACAGCGCAATAGAACGCCACTGACTGAGAAGGTTCATCAAGCAGAGAGTTCTAGAATCTTGTCCTCATCCCAAGAGGTGGTTTGGAGGAACATGCTGAAATGAGCACTTTGTCAGATGAACCGGGAGGTTAACTCGGTCTCCGTTAGATTACCTAATTTTACATTAATCTATTCTAAGGGGTCTGATTACTTCATTCACCCATCTAAAAAAATTAATAGTCTTTGATAGAGTAACACTAGTCGTTAAAAACAACTATGAAGCCGGCACCAGAGAAATTTAGAGAGATGTTTTTCAGCAAAATCAATGTGTTACTTAGCATTGTACTCAACGTTAATTTCGACACTCAAACAGATTACTTCATAATCAATTAGATCTCTAGGATGCTCCATAAATGTCGATGTTTGCTATCTAAAAATTTCAATCACGTACTAATTTTAATTAAACCACAATACCAAACCCATTCACGAGCAATCAAGTGGGGATTTATCAATTATTCAGCATGTAGAGAAGGCCCAGATGGGCCAAGGCCACTAATATTGAAATAGCCGACGCCACTGGATGGTAGACCGTCGGGCCGAGTATGAAGGAGAAGGGAGAGCTCGGTTGGGGGCGGCCGGGGGGAGGGAGGGGGCGCGCACTTTGACAGATGAACAGCGAGGTTAATTCGGAGGCGGTCTGCGCCGAGGTTGCTGAGGCTGCCGAGGCGGCCGCGGCG
>BOPP01000061.1:4837423-4862688 GCA_017312745.1 Gryllus bimaculatus
GTGAGTGGGTGGGTGGTCCAGCGGGTGGGCCGGCGGGTGGGCGGGACGGCGAAGCGCTCTGGTTAGCAGAGGATTCCGATCGAATCACCGCGTGGTTCTAGCATGAGTCGGCTTGCACAGATAGCCTCAATGGGAAGGACATATATGTGCCTCTGACCGCACTTTACGACTTATACAGTGGAACTTCGATACCTCGAATCTAAAGGGAAAACAAAAGGGGTTATATAATATTTCGACTTGCAGGCTTTAAACTGGTAAACATCGTATATGTAAATAAAACGATAAGGAATAAAGAAAACTGGAAATTCGCCAATTCCAGGATAATAAAATTTCATTGTGTTTAAGGATCACGACATTGATATTACATTCAGATTTTCGATGGATTCGAGTAAACTATTCATTTGCTTCAAGTAACTTTTTTTCTGGAAATTCTTATAGAATAATCCCCTACCTATTTCTTTAAGTAACTAAGAATTTAAAAAGCTAGTAATTACTTCCAGATTAATCTTTTAAATTTCACGTGTATTGGAGAACTTTATAATGAGTTTTCCAATATGATTTGTGTTACAATCCAAGAGCAATTGAATGTTTTCTTCGCTTTTTATGAAGTAGTGCAATTAATTAAATTGTTGGAGGAGTTTATTATAATTATATTTCAGATCCAAGTAATTTGCAACTGAATTGTTAACTTTTCAAAGTTATACACATGCCAGTTGGTAAATAAAATTTTAAAAAGGTTATAAACAAAACAATTTTCAATTATAATTTAATAAACAAAATAATTGGTAGTTTAAAATCTTCTAACTTTTTGAACTATCAAAATATTTCTAAGATACTATAGTGTAATCATTCCACTTCAGCAAATCAACAGTATCCTGCATATACAGAGTCTCAGTTTCTCTCGCTGGTTCTCCCTCCACCCGTCGTCAGGGCAGAAGAGCTGCGCCGTGGCCCAGAAGTGAGACGTTAGCCCTTCACAAAGCGAGGGATTTGAAAGCTCGGCTGAATGGAGGTGTGAAGTCCGAAGGAAAAAGCTGCGCTCGAAACACTCCATTGTGCGGCTGTTAGCGGAGGGGCGGGAGGCTTAAGAAAGAAGGGGCTGGTAATTGTTCGAAGCGGCACTATGGAGAAGTCAGTACTTCATTGCCTCATTAGGGAACTCAAGAGTGTGTATCTTGTATTCGCTGGAGAAAAAAAATGAGATGGACTTCTGACTCGTGTAGTTTCATTCTTCTTATTCAAACGCGAGCCACAAAAGTAAGTTGGAAAAATTGACACGAAAGTTAAGCTGTTTCGTGTATCATTGCCTTTATATCTATTTCTAAATGCTTTACTACATTAAAGGTGTGTATATTTTGTTCCGACTTACATTGTATAATTTTTGTATTATATTGCTACAGCGCGTTGAATAACGATAGCCATATGATACAGCTTCATTACATTACAGAAGTGCGATCATAGAAAAGCTTACAGTTGAGAAGTAATCAATCATTGGACATCGTTCTATTAAACGTTCCGTTGGTTTATAGTAAGTTACTGTGCCGAGACAACCCGTGCAGGGTAGGCAGTAAACGTCCCTCCCATTTTCAAAACTAAGAAGAAAATCAAAAGCCCGATTCCACGTATGAGGACTGAATCAGTTGTTACGCTGTTAAGAAATATGAACAATTACTGCCTTTGATGCCATTTCTTTAATAAATTAAATCGTAACTTGACTTCTACATAGTACTAACTAATGAATTGCCCGATTGTAGTCGGACATAACTTATGTCATCTGGAAGACCTGCTAGGGGCGACAATCCGCTAGGTGCCGTTAGTAGATCACTTCACGCTAGCTGTCTTGAAACCGTTCAAAGTAAAAGAACAACTTAAAATAGCTATTATTAGTTGTAAAAAAAATACTGTATAAACTATGTAATTAGTATTATTACAATTGCCTGACGTTTGCGATACTCGCTTCCCCCTAGCTTGTATCATAATGTAACTTCACACTTGTGCATTCATCATTACATCATCGTTTCGTAACATACTATTTCGACGAGTCGCAAACGTTTTCAACCCGACCTGACGTTCCTCTTGAAACACAAAAACCAGTAATAAACAATTATACGAACGAGAAATCGCAAAGATACATATTCTTGTGATGTCCAAATTCCTTAGAAGCTAACTATGTGCAGCGAGGAAATAATTTCGCATAAATATCTAATAATAGTCTAAAGGGCGATTTAGAGCTTATGGAGATGCCTAAAGAAAAGCATGCAGCTTCTAAAAGCTTCGAAATGAGAAGAGAGTCAGTTTACAGAGAGTTATTTCAAAGCGTTCTCAATATATTTTCCCACTTAAATTGCAGAATAGTGAAGGCAAGCACTAGGAAATTCTTGTTCGTTATGGTATGCAACGCAGGGGAGTCGTCGATGAATTAAGGTAGTTTCTCGTACAAGTAGAATAAGAAAAGGGGCGAGTCTTTGTGAGTTTACTACAACAAATGGAAGTATTTGGATAATTTACGTTTCACAAGGAATATTCAGAACGAAAAGTTATAACAACTGTTTTGAACCGTACTTTTCTCAAGAATTTTCAATCTATTCCAAGTGGTATTTTGCATTCCTAACATTTCTCTCGAATCCCACATACGTTTTTCTGCACACGCGCAGCCGCAAACACCACAAAGAAGTACCGATCACGTCCTGCAACTGCGCCAAAGGCGGCAGTCACCTTTCGAACGTCTCGTTTCGCCTGAACTTGCGCATTCGCCCCGAGTCCAAAACTAGATTCCACCACAGGTTGGTACTGGGAGAGTCAAGTCGGAACGGCGGCGTGGAAGTTATCAAGACATCTCCTGCGGCCGCTGCAAGTCCGCGTCTCTCGGTGTTGGCTCTCCTGTGCGGAAGGGGCAGGGGAGGATGAGGGGAGGGGAGGGGAGGGGAAGGTGGCAAATGAACTCCTCCCCGCCGCCGTAACTCTTGGGGCAGTTGCGTCAGCAGCTGGATGCAGCTGGCTGCAGCCAGCGAGTTCCTCGACACCACGCTCCAACCACTTCTCCCTCCGGTCTCCTCCAAGAGCTTATTTTACGCTTCACACCTCTTCCACCTCGAGCCTCGACACTTAATTTGCTTATTCTCTTTCTGCGAAACTCTTCATCTCTTCCACTTCAGGCCCAGGTATGTTTATTTCCAACTGTATTCATTTCTGGCATCTCTCTTTTATTAAACCTCATTTTATCATTTTTGTTTCATTATATTTCAGCTACATTCACAGGTGTACGCACGTATTTGGTCTTCCCAATAATGAACAGTAGATCTTCGTTTTCCAACGTAGAATTGAAGACTGGAATTATCAAATGTGTTTAGCTACAACACATTTATTAACAAAATTCTCAACTAAAGATTTTGTAGCATTCCTGATAAAGTAAAAATATAATCACGTACTTAATACCTAGAAACATATGATAATGATATCTGGACAATAATCGGTAAAAGCTTTTCATTGATAAAAAATATTAAGTCATTAAATCATATTCTCTTTTTAACAGTAAGTAGTAGTGTCTTTGTCGCTTAAAACCGTTATAAATTTGTCTTGAAAAGCATGAGGGAGTATAAGTTTCACCAGCCCCAGCAAGCTTTTTACTATTCCAAAAGCGTTAATGTCTCGATTATTGTAAAAATGTACTTCGTTACCATGTGTGTTTATATTTATGAAGGGCTTGAAACACTAGCAAAATGAGGCACGGTCACACCAAATTCAAGATCTTAACATATACGAACAGCAGACGGCTTGGGTCTAGTATGGTTTATCTTTTTACTGCTCGAAGGCTTTCCATTCTATTCTTTCTTCCCAAACATATTTTCCCTCCAATTCTCCTTTTTCGTCATTATTTGACCATTTTCAAAGTCCACGTACGCGCGGCTGAATTGTCAGCGATTCACCTCCATCTCATTCCTCCTGCATACTTCTCCTCCGATCCTCTCCTTTCCACCTCCGCCTCCGCCTCTAGCCCCACCGTGAGGCTGCTTCCCGCCTCGTGCAAGCGCCTCCCGCGTCCCGCGCCCCGCGTCCCGCGCCCCTGGCTCTCGTCTTTTGTAGGCACCTTTTGTACGCGGCTGCGCGTGTGTGCACAAGCCGTGGGGGCCGGGACCTCGCCTCCCACCCTCGCCCTCTCCCAACCCCCGCGCCCGCCGCGGCCTGCCACACCGCCGCCAGCCCAGAGCGCGTGGGCGCGGGAGGCTAGGGCCCCACGCGGAGACATTCTCTTCGAGCGTCATTAGAGACATTCTACCGAGCGAAGTGGCTCAGTAGAAAGACTTTGCAATCGGGAGGTGCGGGTACGATTCCCGGACCCAGCCATCCTGACCGGAGTTTTCGTGGTTTCTCTCGGTCATAAGGGAAATGCTGGGATGGTTTCAAAAGTCCACGATCATCTTTCATTATCCTATCACCTCCTAATGTAATAATAATAATAATAATAATAATAATAATAATAATAATAATTCACAGCGGGGACAAAGTTGCTCGCGTCCGTGATCTACCACACGTGTCCCCTGGGTAACGATTAATAAGCAACAGTAATTCGCCATCTACGCGCTTGACCAGTGCGGATCGCTACAAGCTGGGAGGAAAGCCTGCGCATCTATACTGGTCGGCGCGTCACCAAAATGTTGCCACGGGTGGGCGTTGGATAAAAAAATTATCTTCTCTCGTAATCTCTCTCCTTTCTGCATTTCGAGGGAGCATGTGACTCGTTACACAGTGCGTACCTATATATATTGAAGCGCAGAAGTGAAAATATGTCAAGTACATGGATGGGCGGGTATGTCAAATCATGAGAATGCAACATTAACTGAGTGGGTAGAAAAATGCGTAGGAGGTTTTTGTAGCCGACTTGGAACTTCCACGACGGGATGCGTGGAATAAAACATTGGGCTAAGTAGGAAAAAAAACACCCACGTAAATAAGCGGGGAATTGAAGTATGAAACTCGTCTTATTAACATTACAGTGCATTTCAACATAACCACTGGGGAATTGTTTTTTCTCTGAACGATAAATAGCAGCATTTTACAACATACGGTCGACAACATTAATTATAACTTAGAGTCGCTTATCGCATACAAGCTTCCATTTGCTACGACCTTTCCAGTCGTTTTCTTGTAGGTTTCGTTTTTTTTGACATCTTCCCTCATTGTTCTTTTAAGCTCAAGAATCTGATTTTCAATTCCTAGTTTTATAATTTTGCCATATAGTCTTGTAAGAAAATTAGTCACATTTATTCCTGTGTAATTGGAGCAAACTTGTCACTCTCCTTTCTTGTAAATGTTATAAATATAACCAGTTTTCCTTTCAAGAGGCACAATTTCATTCCTCAAGAAATAGCTGAAAACATAAGCTAACATCTGGTGGAGCAAGTCAGTCCCATATTCAAAAATTTCTATGTGGAGTCCGGTCCAGGCGGGCGGTTTTTTTTCATGTATCTAAGAGTACTTTTTTTATCTCATTGGCTGTTATGACGTCATTTCCTGTAAAAATCTTATCTCAGAACCTTATCTCATTGTCTGCTGGAGTAACAAATTCTGGTTGATCTTTAGTTAACTGCTATTTATGGTATACTTTCCACTCTTTTAAGGGAATAACACTTATGGGCACAGTCTCTTTACTGTTTGTTCAAAGTGATCTTAATATTTTCCATGCTTCAGTGGCCTTTCTATATCCCACAAGCTCATTAATAGTTTTATATTTGTATTCCATATTTTATTTTTGGCTTTCGTTACTTCTTTATTTACTTCTCCACAACACTGCGAATAGTATTTTCTAACCTCATGGTTCCTAGATCCTAGCCATACTTCATAAATTTTCTTTTTATTATGTTCGCTTTTCTTTCTATTATCATTTCAGTATATATTTTTACATGATTTGTCTTTGTTGTATTAACTACCAAAAATTTATTGAAATTTAATTGTTTAATACGCTTTTCTATTATCTATTGATGTTTAATGGGAATGTTCATCATTGTACATCGATGCATCTAATCTTTGGTGTAACCTCGTGAATAGACTGGTGTAAAATTCATATATTTTACAATGATTCTACTTCAAGAACTGTATCCATCATTCGCAAAAAAAATTTGTTCGTCGTGATTCAAATGTTCGTAAATAAGTCGAAACACATTCCAAATAATTTATAGTATCATTGGAAAGATTTAGTCTTTCAATTTTGTCTCTGTGCCAATAGTAAATAGCCTGGTTCATTAACTTCTCAATTCCAATTAATTTTAAAATTAATTTTAATCGTAAAATAGAACCAGTAGCTCCAAAGTCGCCCAGCAGTTAAAATTGTTATGATACTTCAATGAAATGTATCCCATTAACAGCACTGAGAGGGTCTCTGATCCGATCAGTGAAATAAAAAAGTTAGTTCTCTGCGAACCATCGTAATGCTTCCTCACTCTCGGTCTGCATCGCCTCTACAGGATCTTCACCGCAGACGGCGCCATCACAGGAAGGGGAGCTACGTGTTGATAAGCCTGAGGAACACCGCGTGTGCTCAGCAAGTGGCTGAGAGTGCGCGCGCCGGCAGCATCCCGACCAGCCCTGTCCCACCAGGTCCCGACCTGCAACACTTCTCCGAGACGATCCTCTCCACCTCCACTCTTCTTCCCTTTCCCCTCCCAGCACCACATCTCTCCGCCATTCTCCTCTCTGGTCTCCGCCTCCCCCTTCTCCTCTCCTCGCCCCTCATCACCTTCCCCCTTCTCTCCTCCCACCCTTCTCTCTCCTCGACCCTCTCCTCCTCTCTTCACCCTCACGGCGCCTCACAGTCACAGATCTCTCCGCCCCACCTCACTTCTTCCATCCTGCCACGCCTACTCTCCCTGCTCCCCCTCCTCCTCTTCCTCCTGCGCCTAACACCAGCCGGCGCAGCGAAGGGCGATATTTCATGGGATCCCCGCACTGTTAAGTAGCGAGGCTGAGCGGAGGAGAGGAGAGGCGTCGCGGCCCCTCGCCCGGCTCCTTATGATAAACTTAACGCCTGGGTTTAGAGAACGAGCTGTAAATGTTTGCCCAAAGGGCCGCCGCGGATCGTAACCCACCACGGACGTAACTCTTGCCCTCCCCTCTCCCCTCCGACCCCCCTCTCAGAGGATCGGAGGCGCTGGATCGCGACAGCTCGCGTGCGTGAGTGAGTGAGAGAGAGAGCGCGCATGTGTGTGTGTGCGTGTGTGTGTGTGTGTGTGTGTGTGTGTGTGTGAGAGAGAGAGAGAGAGAGAGAGAGAGAGAGAGAGAGAGAGAGAGAGAGAGAGTGAGTGTGGGGTGTGTCGTTTAAATGCCTTTCCTCGCGTTAAGGCTTCTTCCTTTGACACAAGCTCCTGCATCACTCTATTACGACTTTCTTAATGCCAGATGGTGTTGAGCAAGTATACAACCATACACAAGAAGTTAGCTTCATTAAAGTATTGGGATTTTGAAGACAAGTTAAGTTACCTTCATTCAATTATTGAGTCTTTGCAGACAAGTTAATTTATTACGGAAATTAACGGATTGTGATAATTCTTATCACAACCTAATATGATACCAAAAAAACTTCCGTGAACAAATCTGTATTTATGTATTTTATTCGTTAATGTCAGAAAAATAGTTTTATTTTGTAATTATCGATATTACAACATAAAGTAAGGTTAGCACACATTTATTTTTGTATTAATCCTTCTTTTCAAAGAACACATATTGTATGTGTCATCGAACTTGTTTGATATTGGAAAATAATTGCATTAAAGTTTAATACACTGCTCTGAAATTAAATGCGACTGCTTATTTTACTCATTGTAATTTTTTTCAAAGAAATAAATATGATAACGAATACAAAAACAACGAAATTATTGATTCGTCTAAAGAGTTATTGCATACGTTAGTGGAAAACCTCCTTGAACTCATTGAAGAGTTGTAGAAGAAAACATTTCCGATGTAAAATTGGTATCCTCCTCTTTAAAAAGACAAACAATATATATCTACTCTTCACTTTCTACTGAACGTGATATGCAAATGAAAAATTCAGACAAGCGTGGTAAATAAAACAGAGAAATATGTGCGGAGAAATCATTTTCGTCCAACAACACAATGTTTTGTAAATACATGTCTGACAGTTTTGCTATTTCACTGCAGCAGGAAACTCTTTTTGTAGAGAATAAATACGCTGTCCAAATAAATACGAAGAAATTTTGAACACAAATATTTAAAACCGGAAAAAGTGTAACAAATTCTAAAGTAAAATTGTTCCCTATATGATTGTTGTATGTAACTAGAGCCAAGAATCTTGGGAACATTATTTTAACATTTAATAGAAAAAAAATTGCTTCTGGAAATTATTTTGGAAAATTTTCATTTTTCTCATTTGGTTCCCTAGGAAATGATGTCTGTTTGAAGACATTCTGACATTTTCTTCCCTTTTCGTCTTTATTTTCTTTCAGCCCTCTAGCGTCAATTTCTATCAAGCTGGAATTCTAGCTGCAAGACCGGACAATGTGATGCGAGCACTGTCGCGTTTTGGCCGACTAAGCCAGTAGAGAGGTGACGTCAGGCTGACCTCGGGCTCTATATTAATGAAGTGTTACAAATAGTTGCCTGAAAGCGATATGCTAGCAGAAAAGATTATTAGACTTATTTCATTGATGTCAACGGGCTCTCTGCCGGCAAGGACGACTTCCAATCCAAGTTGAGATTGGACTTCTATTCTTTTGAACATTAGTTTGTCTCTACATTCCTTTTTATTGCTAATTTGTCATAATTTTCACGTCTTTTCCACTAGACTTTCAAACGTGAATAAATTATTTTTAACACGCATTTTAATAGAAATTAATGTCTACTTGCATGCCTATTTTGGACAAAACAAATGCTTAAAATTCAATTGAGCTGGTATCTGTCAAAGATAATTGAAGGATTCTCAAATTTTCTTCACATTTAATGACCTTATTTCAGCCCTCCATTTCCATCAATATTGATCATTTATCTAGAAGTAATAATATATATCTTACATTATCATTAAAATCCTGAATTGTATCCTCTCTTCCTTTCGCAAAATTTTTTATTTATTTTCCTTTATCTATGTAGTATATTTTCTTTCTCCACTTTTCCGCTATACGTTTCTTCAGGAATGTCATTAGCTTAAACTTACTGTATCACAACAAACTTTATTTTAACTAAGTGCAACCAGTCCTTTCGCATCTGTGATGTCGCACAGAATGCTTCCTGCTTGCGGAACTACTAACACGTCATCAGAGGCGCCTCCGTTTACAAATGAGGTTGGCGCCCCTGCGCACAGAGAGGCACTTGTGTTGGTGGACGAGCCGAAAGGAACGTAGGCTTGGCGGCATCCTAACACAAGCAGCTGGAACGAAAAAAGGCGAACTAGAAAGCGAGAACGCGGTCAAAACATTATTGCAAGCTCCGTATAAGAAAATAAATTACTACACAAAAAAGCTCATCACGAGAATGCATACCATAAACATAAAGAAACAAAAATAAAAACAAGATTGAAATGCTAGAGACGTTTTATGAAAATCTATCAAGAATGACTTCAACATCGAAGAAGTTTTGAATACGTATGACAATGTTCATCGAAATCGGCACAAGAAGTCCAATATTGAAGCAAGGAAGAAATGAAATTAATATTCAAGTAAAAATTAGAATAAAATGTACGGTATCTGATAAAAGTTGCTAGCAAATAAAAATGTTGCAATTACAAAAGTAATGCAATTACATTTGCACAAGATTAAGATACGGAAAGACGCGGTAACATACGGAAAGACGCGGTAACATACGGAAAGACGCGGTAACATACGGAAAAACGCGGTAAGATACGGAAAGACGATGAGATGAAAATACGGCAAGATGGAAATACGGTGAGATGGTGAAACGGTGAGACGTTTCGGCAGAGCGACAAAGCAGTGAAGCAGGAACCACGGCGCGGACCGTGGCGGTATGACGATGGCGGTGTACGCGGCGGCGCCCCGCCCGTCAGCCTTTTTTCCCCCCAGAGCGCGCCTTCTTTTTTCCGCGCCGCGCCGCGTCGCCGGCTGCCTTCCCCGCGACGAGTTATGAGATCCACCGCGACGCCCAGGCCAGGCCGCCCTCATCTGCGCCCCCTCCTCGCCGCGCGAGTGGGCGCCGCCCTGAGGAAGAGAAGCCTCCAATCCATCTCGCGCGAGTGCTCCGTCGCCATGCCATCAACCGTCGTGTTGCTCGGATTGACCTATGGTTTTAGGAAATGTTAGCTCTCTTTCCATTTCTCTCGTTTGCTATACTCTAGTGTCCGGTCCGTTTTTTAACTTAGCGTTGCTATTCCTGAGATTTAGACCATTTGTCGCGTGGTGATTTTCGGCGTCGGATAGGCGATTCCTACGGACAATCACCCGCCGCTGTAGTAGCCTATACAAACGAGCGCCAGCGGAGTCTACACACTCTAGTGTTGTACCGTCCGTCCTTGCTCCACAATATCACCCAAACACCTCTCACGCCCACTCTCTCGACAACGTCCACGCTGCCTCGGACGTGTACGTGTAATAAATATGTCTAGTGTAAGAACGATCTCTGAATTGCGTCTTACCACGAGTTGGTATAGGATTTTCCTCTCTCCTAAGGACTCGCGAGACATTCTCCTTTTCTGCCCTTTTTGCCTGTAATCTTTCTCCTTAATCTTCTTCTTAGTAATAGATATTCTGAAATAATGCATCGCGATTTGTTTGAGAAACGAAAATCGTATTTCAGTTATTGGAATCTGACTGCGGTTTGTTAATATCTTCCATTTGTGTACGTAATTATACCAATGTTCAACCATTAAAAATTACTCAGATAAAGAGCTGGCGCCATTTAAGGCTTTCTTTCTTTAAACAAAAGTAACAGAGTACATCTTGACGATCCTTCAGCACTAATATTACGACTCCTAGACATAAACACAACTATATTTTCAAACAGTCAGTGTCGAAAATTACAGGAGGATGTATATTAAATAGGGTGACATATCCTTGCAGTGAATTATCCATCCTCTCGTTAATAACAGCAAGTAATGGGAAACATTAACAGTCGCTCGCCAACTATGCTTCTCTGTCAAGTTTTGTTATCAAATCTATGCGACATGATAAAATATAATGAACCCTACTCTTCGACACACCAGTATCCCAGTCCTTTTATCTACACAGCAAATTACTACACCGAATCGGTTCCATTTCACCGTCATACTCACTCCGCAGCTAATCTGATCAGACGTACAACTCGACTGGTTATTTTAATCGGGCCGTGCATCTGCTCTCTGACGAAGGCCAACAAAACAAACACGGAAACGAGCATACATCATTTGAAGCGGCTGAACAATTCGTCCAAATAAAGCAAATAAAGAGGCGTCCCAGAGGATAAAAAGAGGTCCATTCAACGAGGCGCCGGGTGTCGTGATGAATGTCTCACACGCGCGCTGAGTTGCGCCGAGTAGGCTCAGGAGCGCCGGGTTTCTTCGCCGCGCCACCCGACGACGAAGCCTCCGCCCGAGGGCGAGGCCATAACGTGCGCTTAGACCCGAGCCTCACAGAAAACACACGTGGCCGTCACACCGAATGGTTTATTCGCGCGGTGGGTAAGGATCAGTCATCAATCTCGCGTGCTCTTAAAAAACATTTCAAATGATTCTCCGAAATGGTCGCTGAAACAAGGATGAGAGATATTTCAATATTAATAATAATACTATTAATAATAATAATAATAATAATAATAATAACAACAACGACAAGGGCAACGACAACGAGGACCACAACAACAACGACTACAACAACAACTACAACAACAACTACCACAACAACGACTACAACGATAACGACAACGACGACAAAAGTAAAAACAATAACAATTAACAATAACAATAACCTCAGTAACCTCAATAACCACAATAACAACAATAATAAACGACGTTATTCGCCGATCACATGGCTGAGATCGCTACGGCAGGAGTTCGGGTTCCAGTTCCGTCTCAGGCATGAGTGTATTTGTGTTTGTATGTGTGTGTCGTCCTCTGAACCCTCACTATCATAATTTCACCTTCAACACCCCCAGAGCTAAGAACCCTGAGGGACAAAAATCGGATCCACCTAAATGCTGATTCCCTGACAAAAATTACAAGTATACGCCACTGAGATAATGTGTCTGTACCTCCGTAAATGCAGAGTGCATGCACGCGTGGTCCAAGTCAGCCTATTCGTGAGCAAAAAAACCGACGTGGTTCATTAATGTATCAGAAGTGTCCCCTGATGAACGGTCATAGAAAGAATGTTATTTTTACTGGGTGTATGGTATAATATTGATTTTGATTATGACAACTATTAAAGGATTACGCCATTTTCGGAAACATTTCTGGAGAATAGTTGGCCCGATTTTTATGCTGCGCATTAACTCATTTCATGGCATTTTATATTGAGAAGGATTTCAATACTACTATGTCCGAAATGAATTATTGGCGATTATATATATATANTATATATATATAATTTATGATATATTAAAGAAATGCAATGGAACAAAACTGAAGCCTACTTTGCGATGTCACCTGGACGCGTAATAAGGGCCTGAAGATCCTCCCACACGATAGACGCGTCCTATATACGCGAGTGTTCAGGAGCTCCCATTTCTGAGGCCGCGCAACCGCTGGCCGCTCAGCTGCTTTTGTACGCACTTCGAGCCCAAGGACGGTCGGTGCGCCGCGGCTTCTGTTGTGCTGCTGCGGGACAGTGGACGCCAGAAGCGGGTTTTTGTCAGCCGCTCTCCAACCGGTCCCCTACGACTCACGCCACATCCCCTACCGTGACCGCCATCACTACGTCTCTTTCTCCTTCTCCGGCCGGGACTTCAATGTGTCCACTTCGGTCGCTACCCTCGCTAGGCCAAATACCACCTACCGTTCCGTTGCTTACTTCGGATGTCTCCACTGTTCTGCTTCAATTACTTCTTCAACATTATAGCCTTTCTATCCCTCCTTCATCTGCCATTGTCACGATACCTGTCATTTCCCCTTCCCAACCTCCCACTGCATCTGAGCTTTTGCAAGATATTCATCGTGATCACTAATATATTTCAAATTGTGTTTCTAAAGAAAGATTTGGAATTCAAACACCCCACCGAATTGTTCAAAATCAATGAAATAAAGAGCAAAAGCATCATTATGTCAAGACTTATTATCTCCAGGCCTTGTACATACCCAGTACTAGGAACGTATGAAGAGCACAGGAAATGAAGGAGATGGATTTTCTGAACTGCATACGGTACGGGTTTGTCTTATAGTGACGTTGAGGCCACCACACCAACAAATGAAAATGAATATTGAAAACGGTTGTAATAATAAAAATGGTGTTAGCAGTGAATTAATAATGATCACCAATGATAACAAAAAACATTAATTGCTTGCAGAAGAAATAATAAATATTTATCGACACCCAAAAAGATGTAAAAAACAAATGCGAACAAAAGGCAACAATGACTACAATTGTACGAGAATGAAATGAAATGAGCATGAAAAATTTACAGCTTTTCTGGTTATTCCCAATTTATGATGAAAGTAATCATGGATTAATTATGCTGATGAATAGAATGAAAACCAATAACTAATATGAAGTTAAGGATCTGAAAGACCGAGCCTAATAAAGAAAATACGGACATCAAAACTTGATTCGAAGGATCTGGAACTCTATTATTGCACGGTACTTGATATTTACGCGTTACCTTTGGGTGTGCCCCACTTAGCTGACTCACAGCTGAAGCATGTGTGTACCTAGATCATGATCACAAGCACAAGCACATTGAGCATAATCACAAGTACCTAGAGCACCATAACATTATTTCCGATTCGTTGAGCGACCAGTATCTGCTGAAAAGCGATAAAAATAACACAGAAAGTAACAAAGAAAATTCTGATAAACCAATGAATGAGAGGAAAGAAATGAAGATGTTGAGAACGCGAGAAACTCAAACAATGATAGTGGAGACGACGATAGAGTTGGTAACTCGAAAAACTGTTGTAACTCAAAAAAATCGAAAATTGAAATTTTAAGATAAATCGGTATAAATTATACGAATTGCCGCTTGGGAGTAGATGCATTATTATTTCACGGACGGAGTTCGCCATTCATTTTTATGGAATAATAGTGTCCAAATATTCAGTTTTATAAAATTCATTTTCATAAATTAAAAAACCAAGACAAAAAAAAACATTTTTCGATGTAACTTAAATATCGCCTATAATGGGAAGCAAATGAAGTTGCGGAAAAATTAAATCGCGCTTTCTATCCCAAAACCACTTTTTTGCCACAATAGTATTCCGTTAAAACGACGAACAGTTAACGAAGATGCGCCGTGTGTGTAGCGCGTGGCTGCCTGGTTCCAACGCCGGGCTCTGCGCATTGAGCAACGACTGCGCCAGGCACCACAGCAGAGCAGGGGGAGGGGGTGGGAGCGGCGGGGAGAAGCGAGGGGGCTTCCGCCGCCTGGGTGAATTATTTCTCACCTCCCGCGGAGAAGGCGGCGCCATATTGCGTGGGCGGTGCCCCCAAAGCGCTTCGGGCGGCGCGCGGGGCTCCGCCAAGGGATGTACGGTCGAAACAGGGTTTTCGAACGGTCTGCTTTTTGTACGAATCGGTTTTAGAGGTCCATTTTGACAACGTTTTGTCTCACGTTTCGTACAACTCCTTTCGTTCACTTTTTGACGGATGGTATGGTTCACTTTTTCACGATTCACGGTTCAGTTGGTTTTCGAAGCCTTTTGTTTTTACGACTAAATGTTGCCCCAATTTTCGTACAATTTGCTTTTAGAGCGAAGCAGTCATCGTCTTTCATCGAAATTTTGCACTATTTTTGGAACAAACGCTCGGTTTTTGTATAGTCAGAAACCGAAGTCGTCCCCATGTCCGCATGACTTGGTTTCTCATATCCCGGATCAAGAGTCCACACAAACTATCTCATACATTAGTGTCTCAGATTGTTTTTGTACCTCATTGAGAGAACATCGCCTTGTTTATTCTTCTGAAACCTTTCGCAGCAATAATTGTTTTTGTGCTTTTGTATACGGCGCAAATCCTAAATAAGGCACCAAAAGAACAAATGAAAGTTCCGTAAGCCAGGCCTTTTTATGAAAGGCGAGAAACACCATAGAATTCTAGAAATGGCGTGTAGCAAAGTACAAAAGTGGCGAATGAAATTTATTTTTTGCTAAAAGTTTTGGTTGTCTAGAACGGATTAAATGGATTTCCATTACTTCTTATGAAACATTTTTCTTCATTTTTGGCACATTCGGCTTTGGACTGACTTTTTCCTACTAATTAATTACAAAATTTCAGAGTCCACTATACTATTAGTTTGATAAGACGATCACAAGTTTCAGAGTAAAGCTTTTCAAAACGAATGGTAGAATTCCTTTACTTAGGAGGATGTCGGATTAAAGAATGACATATTGCTGGGTATATAAACAAAAACAGAACTACAAAAATGTATACCTATTACAACAACATCAAAATTGATCACGTGGAACAGGATTGTTTAGCATAACAAAGTAAAAGAAAAAAGTAAAATATTTTAGTTCATTAGGGAGATATAGTGTATCCCTTCAATAATTCAGCGTAAGGCAGTACTCCGTAATTGCGTTAGCCATTATGCGTGTCGAATTTGAAAACACTGAAATTCCATTTACTAACCTGCGGGACGGATAATTAATGAATGTGTTGGAATAAATAAGTGCCATAAGACTTAAGATCGTATGTGTATGCGAAGCTCTGCATACTCGTACGCTGAACTTCTATTATCCAAACCCTAGATCCATTATTTGATAATATTATGCAGTTGTAAATAAAGGTAGGTTACATTTGCGACTATTTTTTAAAATAATCTATAATCACCTATAATAATTTTTTCATAGTGACGCTTTGCAGTTTCATCAGTCACTAAACACAAATCAAAAATTAAAAGTATTATTTCTGTAAAATTGGAAATAAAATTTATTTCCAATATTTAAATAATAATAATAAGAGATTAAATAATGTAAAAAAATCCTAAGTGTGTAGAAAAAACACGTTAAGTTACGTATAAAGAAAAAATGAACACAGTCTTAATGTGTTTGAGAATGAAATACAAAAGAAGAATGAAAAAAAGCAACCTTTACTGCACTAATCCTGCAGAGCTATTATTAAAGCCAGACAACATTGCAAATGAATGATAACACAAACTGTAAATAAACCAGTTACGCTCTGTAACTATGATATTACTATGCACCTTACCATGTCTCATTATACTACAACAAGATGGGCGACAAGAAGCACAACGCACTGCGAAGCAACATCGTAACGAAGGGAACAGTGAGAAACAACAGGAAACGAGGATCCGCACGGAGGCGAGGCGAGGCGGGCGGCAGTAATCTAGCAGGTTTAACACGACGCCGTGGGGGCCATTGAGGAGATACCCAGAGAGGGAGGTGCAACTAAGGGCTGCGAGGGTGCAAAAAGCTTAGCACGTCCACCGGCAGCGGGGGGGGGGAGAGGGCTAAGGGAGGCGAGGAGGAGTAAGGCTCAGAGCGGGCGAGCGCGGCTCATTTCCTGCGCTCGCCCCGCGATGCGTGGGCGGTGGCCCGGGCGGCAGCGAGGGCGGGGCGACGTTCAAGGGAACAGCGGACGCCGCCAACGACGTCGGAGGAGAGAGGATACAGGGAGAATAAGGGGGAATGGCGGTAGCTGGAATGGAATCAGACGAATGATCCGTATTGTTATTGGTTGTACTTAGAATAAAATGTGTATGGGGAATGGTGCTAATTTTGTGGAGGATAGAAGGTCGAGTTAGTGAGGGTGTAGTCAGGACAGAAACCGACGACAGAGCGACATGGGCAGCGATTAAATGACACAGAACGGGTAGGTTCACGTGAGAGGAAATAAGCTACGGAGATGTCACCGATATACCAGGAAAGACATAAAATAACGTAATAAATACTCTCGTGTGAGGTGAAATGAATGAACTGAGAGTGGAAAGTATTCTCAGGAAATATGAAATCAGGAGCGGATGGACCATTTCAGACAAAGTCGAGGTAACAGTGATGTGTAGTACGGTTAAAGTGGATAAATCTTGTCAGACCGCGAAAAGACGGGTAATTAAAGAAACCAGGCCACGACAGCATGACAAAAGTAGTTAATGTCTGGTAGTACAGATGAAGGTGTATGTGCTATTGTGTGGTTGAGTAATACAGGTGGCCGCAGCAGAAAAGGTGGAGGTACGAGAACAACGTGGTAGACGGAGAGTAGGGAAAGAATTGGTCAGAGATGGAAACTGAAAGCTGCAGAGGGAAAAGAGTCCAAGGTGGAGACAGCCGGATGGGGAATAGGAGCAGTGAGAGCTGAGGGCAATGCCAACGGTGGAAACGACAGGGACGTTGGGGGTCGTGAGCATGATAGGGCGACGGGTTTGGCGAAACAGTAGGTAAGGCCGGGACAAGGAAGCCAGGAGAAGCGGTGAGAAAGTGAAGTCGGCGGGGGCAGTAAAAACAACGGAAGAGGAGAGACGACGGGGTTGGAGGCTGCGGGGACAACTCGGACAGCGGGGATGACGCAGTCGTCGAGGTGGCGATGACTGAGGTTAGCGGGGACGGTGGGTGAAGCGGTCACATCGCGGACACAGGGACAACGAAGTCAGCCGGTGCGGCGAGGACAGATTGGTGTCTGGAGAAACTGGGGTCAGCGGGGACGATGGCGGTGGGGGAGGCGGGGCGGTAGGAGTTGTGAGGACAGCGGGGAATAAGAGAATTCGGGGGCGGCAGGAAACAAGAGGAGCCGGTGGCGGCCGTGTGGATGGGGATAAGAGAAGGCGTGGCCGGCGGGCCGGCGGGGAGCGAGGAACGGCGCGGACAACCGAGGCAAAACGAAGCTGCGGGAGCGAGGACGTCGGTAGCGGCGTCGCCGGAGGCCTTGTTAGACGCTGGCCGTGCGTTATTAATTGCCAATTTCCAGGGCGCACCGCCCGCACTCACGGCCGCCTTCCACCCACCCCCGTAAACAAAGATAAGGGCGCGCGGGGCTTTTAGGGGTGGCACGAGCGGTAAACGCGCCCTGGCGGCGGCGCCCGGAGATAGCCCCCGGCGGACCCGGCCGCCCGTTGCGTGCTGCCCGCCCAGGAGCCCACGCGCCGCGCCGCGCCGCACGCCTTTGCGATGCGGGGGAGATTCGGACTCGCTAATCGAGGCGGCCGCGCTAGCCTCCAAGGAACACGGAGCGAATTCTTATCTGCGGGAATTTGTGGGTGGGAATTTCCTCACGAAGACGACGAAAAGGAACACTGGAAAAAGTGTTTTTACGTAACTTACTTTTGTATTTAGATTGTAACAACATTTCTGTCACCTCTCTGTTTGAATGCTTTTAAGAAAGTTTTCCGTTTATTGTTGTGGTACCTATTACAGAATTGCTATAAGTTTTGCCTGTGTTCTGGTTTGTATTTTATGACCCGAAGCCACTTACATCCGGATCTTTTCAGATCTTTCTTGGAAGATAACTCTTTTGGTACATTCTCTTGTCTGAATCCTAAAGCCCTCACCACAAAGCCATGATAGAGAGCGCAGAAGGAAAAAAACTGATAACTGTTTTTGAAATTGGTAACAATATGTTTAATTTAGGACTCGTGTTGTTTGACTTGCTAGCCAAACTAAACTAATATTACTAAACATTCTTGATCGAAATGAAATGCAATC
This sequence comes from Gryllus bimaculatus, assembly GCA_017312745.1. Taxonomy (NCBI): domain Eukaryota; kingdom Metazoa; phylum Arthropoda; class Insecta; order Orthoptera; family Gryllidae; genus Gryllus; species Gryllus bimaculatus. Next base: position 4,856,157 of record BOPP01000061.1, read on the forward strand.
TACTCTGGGTTTGAGGACCAATTGAGAGAGCTAACCCTAAATGTCTTAATGAAAGTAACAAAGTAATTGCGATATTTACTCGGCGTTTGCCACAGAAGAGGAGCAGAATAATAACAACCTAGCTAGAAGTAATAAATGCTTATAATGTACAAAATGTTCTTAGGTCTATAATCCATGTATAATGTGTAAATAATACGTAAATATTTTGTATCAATGATGTTATATTACATAATATTAGGGAAGTAAGTACAAACTTGATTTTAATTGGTGAGTTTCGGCAACATACATAATGTTCATTAGATATACGTATTGAAAGATGTGTCTAATTATTGTCTTAAATAATTTGTAGTCTGATGTTGAAACAAACGTGAACTCCCAAACTTTGTAGAAAAATGGTTTTATATAATGACTAACTGATATGTAAAAATCAGTTATGCGTTTAAAAACAAATTCAAGTTGTGCATAAAAGAGAAGTTATACGTTGTATTTAATACGTACAAAAGACAACTTCCTGTACTTCATATTGACTAGCTAGAAGTAATTTTGTAAATAACTTACTACTAGCTTTGAATGTCTTAAACTACTGTACACCCGCAAATGGCTCTTTCGCCGTTAAAAAAAATTCTTCATTTTTGAAATGTCTCCTTCAATTTTTTTTTATCAGTTCACTCCCCATTGAAACAAAGCAGCCACAAAGAAAGCCCTACGCGGTGCTCCGTCATCCAGCGCCTGACCAGCGGCGCCCGTCAGCGGTGGCCGCATGCCGAGGTGGCGCGGCGCGGGTCGGGTCGGAGGCTGCGCCCGCCCCTCCCGAATTCGGCCGTCATCCGGGCGTATTTATGGCGGTGTGGCGCGGGCGCGGGCCGGTGGGCAGTCCGGCCGGCCGACCGGCCGCCGTCGCCCGCCGGGCCCCATCTGGCTCCCGCAAGAGGTAATTGGGCGCATTCATAAAACCGCCCCCTGCCCCTGCCGCCGCCGCCGCCGTCGCGAGGAGCCGCAGCGCCGCGAGCGACGGGCAGAGGGGGCGGCGGCCGCCGCTATGGCGAGGGGGTGGGGTTGATGGCAGTGGCCGCTGGCGAGGAGGTGGAGGACATCTCTGGTGTGGAAAGAGGTAGTGGAGGCGATGGTCGTGTGTGGGGAATGCGGTGGAAACGATGGTCGTTTGAGAAGGTGGAGAATCGAGGGCAGCAGTGTAGATGCCATTATGGTTTGGGGTTCACTAGTGAAAGTAGCGATTTGTTACGTAGTGATTGACCAGAAAGACAACAATTAATCACACAGAAGAAGAAAATAGAAGATGTAAGACCGTGGTTCAGTGCTACAGATGCTGAAGCATAGACAATGTAGGGTGTAATACTGATAGAGCTGAGTATGTGAGCTGTCAGACTATGTAGGCGTTGAAGTGCTCGGAGTACACTACGAAATCAAAAGAACGGGGTGTCATACTTGGGAAGACCGCCGAATGATCCTCACAATGAGGTGAAGAAAGTACAATGCTAAATGAAAAGTGACCGTAGGGGAGAAAGTAAGAGGTAGTATAGGAACCGTAATGGTAGACGAGAATGGAGGGTCACAAATTACAACCCAGAAACTGAGAAAGAAATTGGATGGTCTGGAATAGCGACGGAAATGAAGAGAAAAGAGTATCATCAAATAGTCCCCAGAATAGAGTAGTAAGGTCAGAATACAAGGAATGAAGTAACAGAAACTAAGTGGCTGGAAACCTGTGTCAAAGAGTAGCGAAAATTGAGTAATAGAAACGCAGTTGCACCTGTACAACGGCAGGAATGCAGCCGCGGAATAGAGGTAGCAGAAACGACCCGACGAAAAAAACCAGCAGCGTGAGCTCCCGTACGGGCGACCGCGGCCGCAGAGGGCAGTGACGGTGACAGCTGCGGCGCATGATGCGTGCGTCGGGCGATAACATCTGCAGCAGCAGCGGCGGCGGCGGAGGAGGAGGAGGAGAAAATGGGCGCGCGGGGAGGTGATTTCAGAGGCAGCGACGAGGAGCTGCGGTCAGCCAAGCGCGCCGCATCGCCACCGCATAAAAGGGCCGGTGCAGCCAGCGCCCGCCCCAGTCGATATCGCGGGAAAGCATCGACACGCGATGATACAGGCCGGGAATCTATGGCCGCTTCAAATAGCGAGGCGCGGGATTTTCCCGGGAAATTAAATACCTGCGCTGTTACCTTCGGTTCGGTAATAAAATAAATCTCCGCGTGCAATAAACAAACACTGACTTCAAACATATTTCAAGGCTCAGAGCCAACTGGCTGACAGAAGAGAAAAAGATTTGAGTAAGGGAAAACAAAATTTTCAGAAATGCTTTAAGGAACGCTGAGGGATCCAGCAACATAAAAAGCCGAAAATTAACCTACCTTGCGGAAGTGCTAAATGCCAATATCAAAACGTTCTTGAAAATAATTCTCAATTGACATGTCATGCAAAATATCCAGCGTTTTAATGTCTTATGTTGTCTTTTTAATTTTATCACGTTCCTCTCTTCGATGTAATATGTTAAGTATTCACATTTTAATGGAGATATATGTATGTAGCGCGACTACGTAGAGAACAAAAAGTGAAATCCGAAAAGCACCGAGTAAGCAACAACCTGCATTCGCCTTGGCTCACACTTAGGCTCGCTATTAAAACGTATTTTATGCGTTTAGAAAGTGTGAGAAAAGGGTATAAATCTTTATGCAGCTTCATAAGCGCCCACAAGCAGGGGGAAATCTCTAACACTTCGTCGATGCCCAAAGCCAGACACTACTATTCATATCGGATGTCCATGCTATCCCGCCGCCCCCGGGACGGGGGAGACCCGAAAGTCGCGGCGGTCGCCGCTGGATCTAACGACTGATAATTCGGGAGAGGATTTTTATACCCTAAACATGCTCTTAAAAATATGCAATTATAACCTCAAAAATTCTGAAATATGCACTTTAAAATGCAATTAAAATTAACAGTAATTCATTTCCTGTTTAATCCTTTCCAAATAAAATGCAGGAGAAGCATGCTTTGAATGAAAAGATATATTTTGTACAAACATAATATAATCTACCCTCCATTGGAAGAGTAATAATTGAAATAAATATTCACTTTAATGAAGTACATTGAATGTCTTGTTGTGTTTCTTCTTACCGATTTAAAAATTATGTTATCAAGAAATATTCTATATTTGCGCAAGTATTTTATAGCATGTAGAAAACAAATGAACGATAACTGTGACAAGCTCTTCAAAATCAATGAACGCTCACAAATGAACAGTTTCTATGAAAAGATGAAACGTTTTATAGATAAGCCTCGATTTAGAGAAATAATCAAAATATGCGTTTATAATGCACCAACACGAAAAATCGGCAAAATATACACAAATATATTAACGTGCATAGCATAATATTTAAACCAAGTGTCAAGAAATTCCACTTAGCTATGAACTGAAAAAACGGACAAAATAATACAAAATCATAAAAGTCCGCTCCCTACTGAATAGTGATTTCGGGCGCGTCAACTGCTAAGGTCATCAGGACCGTAAATGTAGTGCATGCTTTTATGGCGGGAGGTGGCGGTGACCTTTACTCACTGAATGGCGAAATCCGGCTCCGACTTAGACGGCGGCGTGCCGGGTTTCCCCATACAGGTATCTCCCAGAAGCGTCACATCGTCTCAGTCAGGACTACTTCTAATATCGCTACTGTTCTCCCGGCATGTGGTAGAACAGTGCGTGAAAATGTAAGGGTGTGTAAGCAAGGAGTAAATGTAGAACAAGGAAGAGGAAAGAAAGATTGCATGCAGCCCGTGGCCCCTTTTCAGGGTAGTACTCCGGCATTCACCTGTGTTGGTTGAAGAAACCACGAAAACTACTTATCAGAGCAGCCGGCCGTACCGATTCGCCTGCAGTCAGCGGTTGAATTCAACCTAGCTGTCTAGCTAGTATCGAAAATCCTGCCAACATTGGGACTGATATCCTAGGACCTTCCAGTCAGAGGACTGCAGTGATATTAAATGATACCCTGAGCCACCTAAGCCTCACCCAACAGGGAAGGATCACCACTACCTCCCAGGATATAACACGCTCCACACTTAGTAAGTATCTCAGTAGTTCATGAGCCCGAAATTAATATTCACTCATTCAAAACGCCAGCCGTCTTGCCATCCACTTCGACCTTCCGAGCGAACTCACTCTGGCTCTCCGGAATCCAACTCTCCACTTCATAATACAAATCTCCCCAAAGACGTTCCGCATCGCATCGTAATGGCGGCACGCCGGAATACGAAAATAATCGCCTTAAAAACTGCCAACTCCCTCCATTTAGAGTAGTACGTCTTCGAGAAACCTCGAGAGATGTATCTATCCTTTGTGGAGTGGAGGGCGGCGAGTTTCGCGAAACTGTTCGCCAAGTCGGCGCTAAGCTGCTCGACATTCAGCATTCTAATATGGCGCGCGAGGCACGATTCGCCGCCGCTCGAGCCAGCACGAGATCACAGCGTCTACTTCGCGAAGCTCTTTGAAAGGGCGAGAGAAAGACACGAGAGAGAGAGAGAGAGAGAGAGAGAGAGAGCGAGAGGGCAGAGAGGTAAAGAGAAGAAAGTGATGGGGAACTGAAACGAGGTGCTTGCTCGGAGCGTGAAATTCAACGGCTTCCTCATAGCGCGCGAAGCAGTAGGGGACTGGAAATGAAAATGGTGGCGACGATGGAGAGGTGATTTAGGATACGGGGATGGAAAGGAAGGTGATGAAAGGGATAGAGTTGGTAGATGTCGAAGGCCACGGAGATGGAAGCGTTGATAAGAGAAGATCTTGGTGACGATGGCGATTCATAAATCGAATAGACGACTACAGAAGAAGTAGGTGTGTGATCTACGAAGAATGCACAGAGGGATGGAGGAGAAGAAGAAAAGAAAAATATGCAAAAAACTGACAAGCATGAAGATAAAAACGAGGGAAAGAGGCCAAGAAAAGGCGAGAGTAACGAGGAATAGGTTGACAGAGGTGGGGACAGATCGAAAACCGGAACGGGAAACCGAGAACATACGAGGCTTCCACGTCAGGCAGAGGTAGACCCGGATGCGGTTTCGCTGGGTAGAGGGGTGTCTCTCTCCTACCGTGGATCCGGATATAGGAATTGAGAAAGTGGCCGTGGGATGAGACCAGCCAGTCACCGGACAAGGGTGTATGTTACAGATGCCGTCTCCTCCGTCGGTAACGTCATTTCATGCCTCGCCTTTGCTTAAGCGTACGTTACTCGGGCAGTACCGGTAATAGTACAAAACGATCGACCTTCGTGCATAATCATTACCCGCTCCATGTCCACTCAGCCAGATATTGCTACGGCGCGCTCATGCATACTGAACACTCTTCAGCATTCACCTCGTATCTCCGTAATGCAGATTGTGCTCAACGCAAGCAATAATGTTTGCGTAAGGTCGATTGTATGAAGTGTACTCAGTCTAGTCTAGTAGATGTGTAAAAGCGACGTACAAGCATTTCAGAGTTGTTTTTTAAAGTCTGTATAAAATATTTTATTTTTATTTTCATTCGAGATTACAATTCGTTTAATGCTCGCAATGAACAAGTTAAATGTCTGCATTCTAAGTTCAACCAAAGGTTGTGATTTAAAAACGTGACACAAATCAATGAGAAACCGTATTTTTCAAATAATCTTTCCCCATGCCACCAAGTCGCCGTTCAGTTCTTAAATAAATTCAAATTATAACATCTTTGATGCATTGAATAAATATTTAGCGAACAAAATCAACTGGTTTACTGTAACCTTTAAAAATAATTTATAATGTAAGAATGCAAAAATATATAAAATTTCCTAATAGTGTAGTAACTAATGTAATTTATATTTTTCCTTTGATTGTGAAGTGATAAACCAAAACTTTTCTGCATACGATAAATAAATAGATAAGTAATAATTTATTCAATTATTTCCTTTACTTTATCCATTAACGTTCTTCTTAATGACTAATTGAGATGTAATCGCTAAATTGCATTCAGAATCATTTTAGATGCATCAATAAATTATTGATGTATTGCATATCTGATATACAGAGCGGTTTCTTTGTTTCACGCTTCACGTTGTGTGAGGTTTTAGTATTTCGAGCTTTATCAACCCCAAAAAAAGTCACAAAAGTGTTCGTTTACCAATCTGCTTGTCACCATATCTCTCAGAATACTTATAATAACGAGAATCCTAACTTAACTCAAAAGACTGGATTCCCATGTACTATTTTCTTATTGGATATGCGACGTTCACCAAACCACAGCATCCCTCGATCAGGTTTCCTCGCTTCTTTCCTTTCATCCTGTCTTGCCATTGGCAGCGGCGGTGTGCATTCGCACAAATCTCATTTTCTTCCTGACGTACGGCTCACGATCGTCTTTTGTCGCGGACGAGAGGCAGCGCGGCGTGGCGCGTCGCGGCGCAGATGTTGGCGGCCGTCGCAGCCATTTCTGGAGCAACGCGCCCCCACAGCACGGAAGGAAGGAATTCCGACTCCGCCGCCGCCACCGCCACGCCCCGCT
>BOPP01000061.1:4862711-4886646 GCA_017312745.1 Gryllus bimaculatus
CCCCCCGCCCCCCGCAGAGTCCTCCCCGCCCACATCGTCTCGTCGCCGCGAGGCGCCATTCTGAGCGCAAAGATTTGTAAGGAGATTCTCGCGAAAACAAGATGCGCATCGTTGTCATTCTCGGCGAATAAGACGACGATCGAGCGAAAGACAGTTGAACGATGCGAGCAGGGAAGTGTCTCGCAAATTCAATCTTCACTCCACGGAGGCTTGGACTGATGCGCGTAAATGTACAATTCAGAACGCTCTTGGATGTACGATGTTTCTTTAATTGCAATTTTCTTTAAATTAATAGGTTTGTGGACAGTAAATTAATTATCGGAGTAAAAAAATGCAATGATCTTGCCCGCTGCAAGACAAGTTTCAAAGTCCTTTACACTTCATTTTTTTAAACTTCTCTTTCTTACTTCCTCCAGAAATGTCAAAGAGATTAAGGTACGAAACATTTGTAAATCAGAGTTTAATAGTTCTATAAGTTAAGAACACCATGCTACAGAATAACAGTTGATTGTTTCATGCACTCTGCAGTATACTTATTTTTGGTGGATATTTAATTTGTCGCTTTACACGTTTTTAAAAATAGGTTACCAAGGAACTCGTGTCTACTCCCAACAGCAAAATCCAATTTTAAAATTAACCTTTATCACCAAATTCAAATACTTGAGATTTGGAACGAATAGACATCGCATTTGTACGGTGGTTACATGTGGCTCGGCACACAGCACTCCAAGTGCACCCGATCGAAAGTGCAACTCCCCAGCACAATTCGCTGGGGAAGAACCGCGGCGGAACTGTGGAGTCTGGCTGCAACGACCTTCGCTCGGGAGAGGCGGCCGGGGGCGGGACGGTGAGAGCGGCGGCGGCGGCGGCTCCAGCGACAGCTGGCTCTCGCGGGCCGCGACGCGATACAAATGAGCGCCCACGGGATGCGGTCGGCGCAGCGAAGGCTCGAGGGGGCGGAGTCAACGAGGGGGCGCAGCAAGCGGTAATGGTGGCGGTGGAGGTCGAGGATGAGGGCAAAGGCGAAGGATGAGTGCCGGGTGCCCCCCCCCCCCGGGCGTAGCGGTTGAAGAGGGATGAAGTTGAGATAAAGTGGTAGACTGGAAGAAAAACAAAACAAGGGGTAACTTCACGATCGGTGAGAGAGCTAGTAGTCCAGAATGCTGCTGGAAGAGGGCGGAGTTGATATGAGAATTTAGAAACGAAGTGACTGGGAGGAAACAGAAACTAGTGACGCAAAAGCAGTGACAACCAGCGGAGGTGATATCGAAGGAAGATTACAGCGAAACTACTGGTTTCGTTTGCAAGATTTTCTACGAAAATATCAGAATTGCGTTGGTATTTGTGTGGAAATGTTTTAAGCACGAATGGTTTTTAGTAAGACTATTACACTAACGAGATTATCTCCCAAACATTTTCGTAATGCGCCAAATATTAATTCCATTCTGTTCGGGCTTAAAATCCACACCCGGCAGGGCTACTTATGACTAATATGTCACATCTGGTAATTGGTCAGCAATGAGGAGGTGGTAATAAAAGACGATACTTTTATAGGGATACATCGTCTTGATTGGTGCATATAAGATGTTTAGATCAACACTATTGGTGTTAATTTCACGAGTGACAGAATCAGCTTAGATTATTTTAACTTGTTCTATGGACCAGAACGATCTGTCCTCGACCAGCAAAATAAATCGCGATATCAGTACGGCTCAGCGTGTTCTCCACAGACGAGGAAACGAACATTGCTGAGGAAATTGAAGGTTTGCATTGAAGTAGCAATGATGTTGTCGGAATAGGTAGCATTACACAGGCGGAAGAGACATTACTAAGAGGGAGTAGAATGCCCCCAGATTCGGATTGGGAGGAGGCGTTAAATATGACTAGTATTCTTTTACTGTAGATATAGTATTGACTTAAACACCGAAAAGAAATTTGTAAGCTGAATGGAAATTTTTGGAAGTACTGCATGAGTAATGGGAATGGTGTACACGCGAGTAAAAAGTGTCTTGGTGTATTTTTCACTTTTGAAATCAAGCAAGTAACTCCCTCCTCCCCGACCGAACCAACTCAAACGTCCCTGGCTACAGTCAAGAGCGGAGGTGGCGAAGCGATAAAGACCACGCCTGCAACAGCAGCACAAGCAGCTTCGGCGCCCAGCGACAGAGCGGCGGCGCCCCGCCCTGCCCTGCCGACGCCCGCCCCGGGCGATTCGTCTTGGGCGCCCCCTGTCATTACTCTCCCTCTCGCTTGAGGGCGCGCTCTCCGCCGAGCAACTTTGCCGCCGCAGGCTGCGGTCGGGGTCGGCGCACGGGAACAACCCGCGCCCGTGAAACGCGTCACCCGGAGATGAGCGCGGGGGCGGAAGGCGACGCGGGGCGGGCGGCGGGTGGGGGAGGGGCGCAGCGTTACAGAAGGAGAAACGTAGGTACTTCGGTAAGGCTAAGTAGGTTTGAAGCAATGACAGAAATATAACCCAGGTGATATCACGCAGATACATACGAGTATCGTAAGTTTTAAAATTAAATGAGGTATGTTGCGAAAACAACGTTTCTCTGAGGTTTATCCGCTCAACACCAGGCTCAATACCGGAGCAGTACTTTAACAAACGGGCCACGGAAACCGCGCCATCTTTCCTTCCTCTTCCTTCTCCTATACTCACCCCTTACTTACACACACCTAGGACAGTCGAAAGCTTGTTGTTTGTCCCGGCTGGGGCGGTATTTTGCTGATTGGAGATACATGACTTGAGAAATCTCCAAAAGCCGACTTGTAGGTCGGCGCCGGATGTCACCATCCAGCGCGAGTAGATCACTGCCACTTCCAGCAATTGAAACAAAATGCAGAGCACTTACGGGCATAACTATCAAAGCAGTTTTCGCGCCAGAAAACACTATTCAATCAATAGAAAAAGACGAAATTTCTCAATAATGTTTTTCAAACAACGAAAAATGAACTCAATAACAATAAATTGACATATTTTTGTCTTTTCCAAATAACGGTGTTGAAAAGATGAAAACAAATCATTGAAATACCTTCCCGAATGTAAAAATTGTAGTAATAACTCATATCTTAACGAGAGGGTTGTCCTGTGGTTCAGATGCTTCCCTTACACCACGAACTGTTTGTAATGAGAAGAATTACTTTTAATACTCTTTGATCAGTTTGTGGTTACGTCGCTTGACGCTTAACACTACATTTCGTCACGCAAATACGTAGCAGCATGACAACTAATTTTGGAGAGATGAGAAATAAATGTACTGTTATTTCCCCAAGGAAAATCTTTAATGCATTTTCGTTCACAACACAAATGATCCTACCCCTACTTTAAAACAGATTCCAGCAGTCGTTCCGGCGCGCAATTTTGTATCTAGAAATGTTAGTTACTACGTAACTAACTACGTAACTAAGTTAACATGGCCAAAAATTAGTTGTGTTATGTTTCTTCTAAGAAGACAACTGTTATTATAAAGGCAGCAAAAAAGTGTTACTTGGGCTTTCATATTCCTTACAAATATGATGTGAAAAGATATAATGCCTATGTTCATTTGATGAAAGTCCTCGAAAGAAAATTGTAGTTACTGCACCGTTGACCGCCAGTAAATCGCCTCTCCCTCTTGTCCAACCGCTCGCCCCCTGTCCTTTCCTCTTACTCGACGTCCGTGCACTCGCTTGGTCGGAAGCGTCGCCTTAATCCGCAGCGAACGCCACCGGGGCTAATTCGGCTTCTCGCCGCGACTGTCGCCTGTCCACGCGAGTTCCTCGGGCTGCCACCTGGGTCGCCGCAAGCGTTCCATTACACGTCGCGCTCGCGGCCCACGCTCACCGCCAGCGCCGCCGCCGGGGATCGAAACCCAAGCTCAGGGCTAATGGCCGCCGGTTCGATTCCCAATTACGCCCAAGACACGACCCGCCTCGCCCCGCGCCGCGCCGCTGGGAGCGGGGGAGCCCCGCCCCCTGGTTCCAATCTTCGCCGAGGCACAGCCGCAGCTGCTGCCTTCGGGACCGACCGCGCATTCCCCAGCGTCGCTGATTCCCGGAAGGGTCGATACTGCCCGAGAGAGCAGGAGCTGGAAATATCCAGAGATCCGAACGAGTCGTAACTGAATGCGATCGCTCAACACTGTTGCCTTTGTAGCATCGCTGACAGAGATTTCTAGGGTTCCAATTCCGAAGATGACTAACGTCGACACTGGATTCATAGATGTGTCGAATTCAACCACTATTTGAAGGAGAAATCTAGTAGGAGGCCGTTCTCATCGTTAGTTTTCCATTGTTTCTACAATCAATATCAGACGAATGCTGGAGCACTAACCTAACGAACGGATTGAACGTAATATTTTCTTCCTCACCCTTTCCCCTCCTCTCCCCTTACACAGACACATACGCACACACTTATATGCATTACACTTCCACACCTATGTGGAGTTAGGGAGCTTAGAGCTTGTCCCCTTCACGCAGCTGGAGCGGTTTTCTGCTGGAAGGATACCTTGAGGGGTGAAACTTAACAAGTGAATCTGTAGGTTTACGCCGGATCTTAGGTTCTAACGAAAATCGACACATCCATGATACGCCTACGTGAATAATGACCTCGGTAGATGTATCCGAAATCAATACTCATGTGTCGTGAATACCGGATACATCTGACTTTAAAATTTACTATTTTAATTCTAACAAATTACATTTACTTTCTTTCTGAGCCCTTAAGCCGTTTCTTGCATTCAACAAATAAACAGTTCGTTGGGTATCTAAATGTATGTCAACAGTGTACGATAGTTTTCCGTTCTCTAATTCTACAATATGAGTAGAGATCCTTGAAAATAAGTTGCCGAAAACGTTCCCGTGTCCTGAGTCCTTGAAAATACGTTAACTGTTGCCGTGAAAAAGAAAGAACGTCGAATAAAACAGGCTCACGTCGATCAGTTGTAAACCAAAAGTCTGCGATGGTTTGCATATTACTTATTCATTATTAATTGGGGAGGGCTCATCGGCTTAAATTGTTGTCCAATATTTTTGATTGCACATTCTTACGAGTCGAAATCGCCAGTTTCTCCGCTCATTCACATATTTTAAAACTACTGTTCACCCCAATTATAATAATTTCTCAAATTGAAGGGAGTCATATTTCCTCTCATGTTGGCCCGTTCAAGTTATATTGAAAGTTTTAGGAAGCATAAATCCAATAATACTTGCTTCCAGCTCAAATTGTTCAGCACCGTGAAATATTTTTTTCTCCAATTAGTAAACTTTCCAATATGCGCATATTTTTAGTTTTCTCAATACCCGACCTACGTAATCAGATAAGGAAGAGAGATTTTATAATTAGAGTATACTTAAATATTCCTGTCAATCGACAAGGGCCGATTAGTTTATTATCCCACGTCTTCAACGGGATTGTTAATAGCATATTGCGGCGTGAAGAAACAGTATAATTCTGAACTAAATTATAGTTTATTTTGTAGGAATAACACTCCATACGTCATCTCATACTGTATAAGTTAATATATGGCTGCATTGTTCAACAACCTAACGCAAGGTAACCGAATAACACCATTGTGTTTCTCAAAGAATACCTATTGAGCATTCACCGTGTGTCACTGTGATGCACGAGCCGCTTCTGGAGTATTCCATTCATACACGAAATGAAACTCTTACGTGTGTTGACTGGACGCAGAAGAACAGAAGCGTAGAGCTTCTGATCTGTGGAGGCAGTTGGCATTAATAAGAACGTTAACTGTTCTCTGGTAGCTGAGCGTAAACGCGCCTGTTCATTCCGAGTGTCTAGTGTGACCTGCGACAGAACTGTCTTCTTCCTTCATTCCATCAGAGAGGGCATGTCGCACGTTTTCTATTCGAAAATAGTATATTCCTTCAACACAAGAAAAATATAGAAGTTTTCATATTCTGTTAAACGTAACTGTGGTATCTCCAAGACATGACATATTAAGTGAACGGCAATGAATGGAAACCGATTAACTAAAGAATTGTGGCTAGTTCTTCCATAAACAATTTAGAAAGAAATGACGAAATATCAATGTAACAAACAGCAGACGTTATATTTCCCATTTTAGATATCCACATCGGTATTGTGAGCGGAGATTTAATTTCATGATGTATTATATTTAGAAAGACAATCACAAAAATTATACACGTAATAGGTTTTCATTAGTTCTCAAACAACAATGTATTCGTTTTGAATGCAGTAAATATTGATTCTTGCTATTTACAAAACTTTTGTCATTTCCGATTAGGCGCTAGTAACTTTAAGTAAATATGGAGATTGATGATTTCTATCTCAAAGCGTTGCGCGTACATTCAAGGATATTCTCCTCAGACTGCCGCGACTACGGACAGAATGTCAACATGTCAACTCTTGAGCCCCCAATAAATAAATAGCCTCCTGACTCCGCGTAACACACTCGTTGCTGTGCAAACGGTCTGATGTCCTCAAAATACTCATTTCATTTCCGGTGAGACCATTTAAATATTTTGTTCAATGATCGCCAGTCTCTAGACTTTTTAGCTGCTGCTTTTTAGCAAGATGGTTTCGATGAAAGTATGATATGGTTTTGAATGATCATATAGCAATAGTGGAATCAGAAGCAGGAGAACGGAAAAATCTCTTGAAAATCTGTCGCATTCTTATTTTGTTCAGCGCAGTTTCACTAGAGGGGTAGGGATTTGAAGTCTAGTACCCAGACGTCAAAGACGAGCTGTCGGATCATTTCAACACGTGTCGATCATTTAGGCGAGGCTTCACATCACTTGATCAAGGTCGAGCTGTTGAACTCAAAGCGACGTGCCTCCATTCACGGACTTCTGCCTCGAACTATCAGGTATAGCATCCCTGGTAACTGTCCAGTCCACAGTCAACACATGGATGCCGTCTAAGCACAGTGGATAATAAGAAAGCAGTTCAGTTGCACTCAGGTCATTAACGACATGGCTACATTTCTATTCATTCTAAAAGCAACATCCGTAACAACGCGTAAGGTAAGCGGATAAAATTCCATTATTAAGCAAAATATTGGGCTGTCGCCGAATGAGCACGTGTCATTCCGGCAAACTGGACTTCGCTTTGGCGCCTCAACCAGCTTACACATCTCCAAGGGACTCATTCTTGCTCATAGGAATCCACCTCCAACCACAACCGCAGTGCCCACTCGAGCGACTCCCCATCGTGGACAGACAACCGCGTCAACTCCTGCTCAGCACACTCGTTAGCGCACAGCGCAGCGGGGAACAAGTGCAGCGGGCGTCCAAATCTCGTCCCGCGGTCCCCGAAGGGCTCTGGAAACGGTGAGGCCCTCGTCCGAGACTCTCTTGTTTGCTCGGCTAATTGCGAAGGCGTCCGCGGCGGGCGCTGGCGGCGGCCGCGCTGTTGACGCAGCGAGGGCGTGTGCACCGCGCGCGCGCTCGCATGTGCGTGTGCGTGCGCGTGCGACCGTCGGCGCGTAAAGAGGCGCGCCTTCCGATGTGTCACCAGCGAAGTGCGGACGTCCGTGGGAGATGAGAACACACTAGTCTAAGTCATTACGATTCCTCGCTTCGGTATGGGAGGCGATTCGGTTCAAAGGGAATCGTATCGCGTAACTCATCTTAGAAACGAGGAATGTCTCAAAAGGAGAGGGTTTTCATGTCCTGCTCATATCGGAATGAGTAATGATTGACAATTCACAATCGCAGTCGTCCTACGGATCATGAGACCTCAACATCCCCAAATGCATCATATATTCCCCCACTGACTTCGCTTATTTTCAAATTCAGTTAATTTATTTATAAGTGATTCCCTAATTATTTCTTTTTTATTTTAATAATGTTAGTCTGCATGTTCTAACTTCAAATAAGTACTCTTTAGTACTTGACGTAGACATCTCTCAGTAATAACATAATGACATGATTGAGGAGAAAAAGAAAAATATTTAATGAATGACTTAAAAGTTTCGATTAATGAAAATTAAACTTAACTAAATTAAACAACTGAACAGATTTCCGCGACTACAAAAAGCAACCATTAACCATTACATTTTCTTAAAATACAATATTCTACAATTTCAAAACTGCATTGTCTCTGAAGTTTAGATATACTTTCACTTATTTCCTTCACTAAGATTTTAATATTTTTCTTCTCTAATAGGAATATGATCATTGGTAACCACGTTAATTATTTATTGTCATTTATCGTAACAATTATTTCATTCAAATTTTTTAAATAAATTACTTTTTATACTTTACTCTCTGTCATCACCATTTATTTCTGATAATCAAAACTCAAAAACGATGTAGTTTTAATAGATAATACAAAACACATCGTTTTAACAAGCGGGAATAAAGCGAAAGATTTACTCGGATGGATGGACTGACACCTAACGTTCCGTTAAATTAGCGACCAATTACAAAGTCGTTGAGAAGGATTAATGGGCTATAAAATCTGCAATCCTACCAATGATCCAAAAAGTACATATCAATCGTCGTTCCATTCCAATTGTGCAATAAACTCAGCAAAACATGTAGTATAAAAAGCACTCATAAAAATTATCTACATATAGCAGGTTTTTTTGGGTCGATGAGGCTATATTAACCCATCTGCTTAGACATTCATAAATGAAAAGTGGTGCGAGATAAAAAAAAATGCATAAGCTCACCCTCATGAATCATTTGCTGAAATTAACTTTATATGATATTAAAAATGTTTCCGATTTTATTGGCATGGTGTATTAGCTACTTCCAACCAGGTGACTTCAAAAAATCCGCTTCCCCATAAATGTAGTCAATTGGCATCACTTCCACTATTTCCTGCCATATTTTCGTTATCTTTCGTAAGACTTTTTCAGAAGGGAACCATAACAAATGTGGCATTCTCCATTGCGTTTGCATTTTCTTTTATCCACTATTTTGAAGCTACTGATACATTTGTGATCTTTCTGGCATAAGGGTTTAGCGCAATGCACTTATGAGTAAAAGGCAGAAGCAAAGAGGGGTAGTGAATAAAAATGAATTAAATGACGGTGTGGATTTAGCTCGTTCTAAGGAATCTACTGAATGTGGGTAAGAATTTGTCAAAGATAAATGTATAATCATAATGAGAATATGGATCTCCAATCTCGTTTTTGAGCCCCCTCACAAAATGTACGCCCCATCCTCAATGCTGCTAGTCACCGTTACCCTCTCTCACTACTTCGACACTATGCTCCGTCCCAAGAACTCATACCACGAGACAAACAGTGGATTTTCTCCCCGTCACCAATCTGCATCGCAGCTTCCCCCAACCCGCGCCTCCACCATTGCACCGCCGCCACCGTGGTTGCCTCTACAGACCATGGTGGATGCCACCTCCACACCGCCACGGACACTGCCGCCACCACCGTCGGCGCTGCCATCGCCGCCACCGTCGCCGCCACCACCACCTCACCCCACCCCCGCCGTCGCCACTACCTCACCCGCCCGCCAGCCGCCCGGAAAGAAAAAATGTGCGCTTAGATGACGTCGGCTTTCCGCATTGGTGCTGCGTCGGCTTATGCCCGAAGTCGTGGTGGCGGGCGGCTTGGCCGGGTGTCAGGGTGAGGTGGGGCCGACGGCGGCGGTCTTGTTTCGGCGAGTGGCGGGAGGCGGCGTCGTGTCGAGATCTGAGGCGCCAGCCCCGGTGGCCGAGCGGCAGGGGTGGCTGACGGCAGGCCACACTGGCCACGCCGGCGCGGGTGCACCCCACCGCTGTCGTGTCTTGAGCCCCTCCTGCCGCCCGATCGTCGACCGGCGACGGTCTTGGCTGATCGGCGACGCGGCCGTGGACAAGTGAGGGGAAATAGGCAAACATGGCTCGAAGGTGCGCACGTCAGCAGGTTACGACGGCCGACCCGTGGCTTCGGCGGCCTGCGGGGCCGGTCTGACCGACCTGACGGTCACGTCCCTGCCGAACTCCCCGGACCGGGCGGTGGGTAAGTAAGGTGGTGGCGGCGACGGTGGCGGCGATGGCAGCGGCCGGACGTGGTGGACACAAGAGCCAGGTCCCGTGCTGTGTGGAGGCAATCCACCATGGTCGCGTAGAGGCAACCACCGTACGGCCGTGGGCAAGTGACCGACATAAGGGAATGGCAGACAACAAAAACCAACAACAAAAAAAAACGAAAACACAATTAACAAGAAACAAAAACACACCGAAAACGAAAAAAAACAATAAGGACCAAAATAAAAAGAGGAAAACTAACAGAAAGAAACCAAGGAAAGAAAAAAACAAAAACCCCACAACTGGCCAAACCACCTAACCCAAACAATAACAACCGACACCACAAAACAAAAAACAAAACAAAACCACAACAACAAAACATACACATAACACAACCAAACAACACAAAAACCACAATACAACACAAAAAAACAACACCAAAAACAACACCCCACAAAACAAAAAAGACAATAGAAAGCACGAACAAAAAACAAAAACAAACCAAAAAAACACAACAAACCAAAAAACAAAAAAATAAGCAAAAAACAACCAAACAGACGCCAAAAAAAAAAAAAAAGAAAAAACACGAAGTGGAGAGAAAAAAACAGCCACGTCCCGCGTCGCTACCACGCTCACCCCACCCCCGCGTTCGCGACAGCCACCGTCGCCGTCGCCACCATCTGCACCCGCCCCCCGCAGGCGCCGTCAGCCACCGCCGCCGTCGCCACCATCTCACCCGCGCGCCCGCCATCGCGACAACCAAACGCCGCCGTCGCGCCCACAGCCTCACCTGACACCCGCCAAGCCGCCGCCACCAACCGACTCGCAAAGCCGACGCAGCACCAATTTGCGGGAAAGCCGACGCGTTCATCTGCAGGCGCACACGCGTGGCGTGCGCGGCATCTATCGGCAAATCTGGCCTGCCCTGAGGCGTGCACTGAGCCTGCCGGAGAAGGCGGCGAAGCCGCGCGCGCGGCGCGGCGGCGCGGCGCAAACCGCGCGCCTATCGGCTGGCAGCGCCCTCGCGGCGCTATCCTCCGCCACTCGACAGAGTGGTTCCCTTCGCTCAAACACACGGGCGCAGGTCGTTCTCCACTTGCCGAACCATATGGGGGAGAACATTATATTGGTTCAAAATATGCAGATGTTACCAGATGCGAACGTTAAGAATATCGAGAGAGAGAGAGAGAGAGAGAGAGAGAGAAGAGAGAGAGAGAGACTGAGAGGAGAGAGAGCGTAGCTCCGCGGCCGGAGTCAAGTATTTGAACTAGTGTGATGTAGTGAAATAAGAAATAAATTTCAATAACAGAAAGAAAAATATATATTTAAAGATTATGTACAAGTACAATGAATTGCTAATATTAAAAACACGTCCGGCAAACCTTTTCCTTTTCAGAACAACTGCTTTACCGCAGAAAATAACAAGCCACGCCGTGATGCGCGCGTGTCGGACCTCCGTCCGTGAACAATTACTGTCACATGGCCTGACGCCAAAAATTTAAACCCGGTCGTGCGACGTGTGCCCTACAGCACGCGGAGATCGCTCGCGCCCTTACTCTCCGACATCTCGCCCACACTCCTACACTCCTCGTAACATACACGTACAAGCTTCCCAATTGCTAACGAAATGAGAGCGGCGGCGCAGATGGCGCCGCCGTTAAATAGTTGAGGCTGACACCCCCCCACGCACCACTTTTACCATAGCGATAGGCTCGCTGGCCACAGCTTGGTGTTACGCCCACACACAGGATTCTCAGCGTGGCTCTCTTGCTTAACCCGTAAGCGAGGCTCGCTGGCTAGCATCTCGAGAGTTTACAAGCCTACGGTAGTATGCTCTGCAGCTCTACCTGAGTCAACGCCAGAAGCGGCAAAACTCCCGGAAGTTTTCAGGCTCAACCCCTTCCTCCCCGCAGTTACTTTCACCGACCTGAAAACGGTTTCTTGCCTCGTGTTAAACGAGCGGCCACACTAGGCTGTCCGGCGTTGACGTTCCGCGTCCATGGCGAAGTCGCGACCGTTCCGGTTGTTTCGATTTGCTGCGACCCTTCCTCAGGGCGACCGCCCTTAGGCATTTTACGCCCGAGGAAAGTTTTGCAGAAATGGCGACCGAAACGTCGGCACCTTCGCCATGGACGCGACGTCACCCGGACAGCCTAGTAAATATAGTAAGAATATCGGTTTACTTGAAAATTACCAACATGGCATTGGCACTGTATGTTTTGTAAATAAATATACACTTTGAAGCTTCGTCTTTAGAGTAATCTTCATCGACATTTGAACAGAGTTCAGTCATATTAATTCTATCAAAATATGATCACGCGTACAAGTGATTCACATAATGGGCAGTAATGGTTGGCAAAGCCTTAAAATCTGCTAATTACTCAAGATGCTAGGGTATTTCTTGTTTTCGATATCCATATTTATCTTCTTAAACTGAACATAAACAGAATTTCAATTAAGTAGAGTTCACATTTTCCATTGTTCAATTACTTTGAATGGCGGGACTTCAGTTTTCGCAGTTATGTATAAATCGTGTTCTTCCTTTGAGTCATGGCACGGAGCAAAAGTCAGTAAGGGAAGTGAAATTACTTCTCATCAATAGTAGATTGAATGCAATCAAGACCTACAACTCTGAAAAATTTTAATATTATTTATATAGTGAAATATCTCAATATTATGCTCCAGCTGAAATTAAGGGAAGTGGACATTGCGAACATAAAACCGAAGAAAAGTGACGACATCAGTGCTCAACCATTTGCCCTTGATCTTATCCGCGAGGGGGGATGGATTTTCTGGCGTGAGCTTCCGTGTGAAAAACAAAGGTGCCGTGCCGCTCGCTTCTCGGAGCAAGCACACAAAAGGCAGTGAGTGTCAAGGATCAGCTGAGAGCCTTGACCTGAGACATTACCTACTCGCAGCGCATACATACTGGCATCTCTTCTAAAAGAGGAGAATCGTTTTCATTGTACACGATGATGCAGCACTAGATATTTGCAATGTAATTTCGGAGTATTGTGTTTGCTTTCAACTAGTCAGCACAGATATGCCTTTAACCTTTTTTACAATAGATTTCAATAGCAAATGAAAAGTAACGACTCAAATTGCATCGATAATTAACATTAAGTTTAAATGTTAACACAGTAACCTCGCTTAACACGAATTTAGCCCTAACACGAACATACATTCGGTCCCGGCAAGGTATTACAATAATACGGACATTTAGAATACTCGGATAAGACGAATTTTGTAACAAGAACTCCGATTATTTCAGTGATTTGGAATTCATATCAATGAGGATTCACTGTCTTTAAAACGATAAAAATTATATTAAGAATAAAATTTTTGAACGTGTAATGTTTTTTAACCTATATATTTGTCACATCTTAGATATAGTACTCCATGTAGTCGAAATTTTAATCAAAACAATAAAATATTTTTAACTTAAGTTGGAGTACAGAACTGTATAGTTCTCGATTAACTACAAAACAATACACTCTCTTGCGATTATGAGGTTGGAAGAAACAAAAACATATTCTCAAGTACTAATTCGAACATCTCCAGAAACATTACTTTTATTGATAGGAAAGACTGAAAGGTTAGAAACTATGCACATTCGTTGTTGGCTAGTTACCAACTGAATCATGTGCCACTTGCGCCATCCGCCGAAGGGGGGAAAATCAGAACAGTTTCTTTCAATCACAACGAAATATAACAATGCTAAAAATAAGAATATAAAGAAATCAATAGATGGTATTTAACTTTATTGCTCATAATTTACAAAGAATTCAACAAACACCAATAATGTTCGTATCAGCTTGGAGGAAACCTATCGATTCTGCGCGATAACGAGTTGGCTTATTATCTCAAGGAACGCACCTCTTACCGCCAAGAAAAACGAGACACGATTCGCATTCACAGTCGTCCACTGGCTGCCTTTGTCACGTGACACCGCCGACGCTCACAATCCGCGTGAGCGAAAACGTTCTTCTGAACAATGCACGCGGCTCGGGGCAGTGCAGAGGAGAGCAGCAGGTTGCCGGGTAACAGCTGGGCGCTAATAGTGGCCCATAAAATGCATCGTAATTCAGAGCCGCGACACTTTGATAGCCGGAGTGTGCCTCAAACGCCAAACACGCCGCGGCGCGGCTCGGCGCGGCGCGGAGGGCGGGGGAAACAAAGAGCGACGCGCCGCGGCCGGCAAACGCAGCGATGCGGGAGGGCGCGCCGTCGACGCGGGTCAAGCTAGCTTCCGCCGCTGGGAAGCGATGTCGTGGAGTGGGAGTGGAGGCGCGTTGGGAGGAAGCTGCTCTGCGTGGCAGCGATGGCTGCCGATTAGAATCTGACGTCGTAAAAGAACCAACTCCTGTATCATTACTCCACAGGAATGATGACCAAACCGTTGCTGGGGAGGTCTCAATTACTTCTTCACTTCAGTGTCAACGAGTACGAAAAAATAGCAGCTTAAATTACTGCGAATCAAGTCAAATAAGTCACAAACATGGAATAATATAAAATATAAAGTGAAGGAGGAATGGAGTATGGAATGGTGTATTCATTGCATATATACTTATGAGAAGTAGAAATTAGAAGTATACCTGAAGAAAGTAAGATATGCAAAGATGTGTCACAATAATGCAATATTGAATCTATTTTATGAGGGTTACCAATGCCGTTTGTGAAAGCTAGACTCGACAGTCATCGGAAATTCGTTCCAGGAAGAAACTTAACACTAGCGTTGAGCACCACAGAAAAAGGTAGGTGTCTATGCCCACATAATATACTTAGCTGACTTGGGCAGAGTTTCCAACGAACAAGCATCAAACATATTTGTAGCTTATAGAACTTACACCTCATAAACTGAGGGTGCCGATCATTGTTTCGTCGAAGCAACTTTCAGAATCAACGTAATGGTTGGAATACCAGACTAGGTTTGAATGAATTTCAGGAAACGGTAACGACTCAGTGTGAAGTGAGTTCTGATAATAAAGACGTAGAAAAGAGATGCATAAGTAAGCTTAAGTGAAATCGTGTTAATTCTCATTTCAATTTCATGACATTGAACATTGTCCCTTTAAGGCAATATAAAGAACATTTTCACATATTAATAACAAATTTTAGGCGCCCAAATAATATATTTTGGACCCTAATTACTCGAAGCCTCGTGACGACTTAGGGCGTTCTAGCGCGGAAGGTAGCAGAGGTGGGAGAACTTCGCACTCCGCGCGCGACGGCGCAGCGGCTCAGGGGCTCATAAAGCCACGCAGCGCGCGGCGGCAGCCGGGCCAAGTTCTGGCCGCGGACAGCCTCTTTACAACCTGTGCAACACGACCCCGTCTCCGAGGTGCCCCTCCACGCCATCCCGGTCCCCTCCCGCTCCCGCTCCCGGCTCCCAGCACACGCATACCACTGACGCTCCCAGCTCACACTAGCTCACATGCACACTAGTACATACGAACCCACACCCACACTAGCACATACGGACCAGCACACAACGCCAGCACCAACAGGCATACGCACACATTAGGGGCGCAGCTGCACAACACATACACACACATATGCGCGCATACACACACATACGGACAAGCAGATACAAGGGACGCGCAACACACAGACATACATGTGCGCGCGCACGCACACACACACACACACACACACACACACACACAAACAAACAGATGCAAGGGACGCAGCCACGCACATATACACATATGCACAAGCCCAAAAATACGAACAGACTGTGGATTCGTGACTATCCGGAACACGTGGCGTTCTAGACAGTAACGCGAACGTTTCGGCATTTCTGTGAAGTGTTAGTGTACCTACTTAGAACGCGACGTCCCAGACGGCCAAGAATTCATTGACTCCAGTAGCGAAATCCAACGTCTTCAGTAATGTACTAGTACGTTCGCGACTAGGCATGCACCCTAACGAACACGCACATAATCTTACGTACACTCACTCTTGCGGTCATGGACAGAAGTATATACACACGTACACTTATAACCACTTATAGATACCTATTCCTACGAACTCCCACATCCATAAAAATCTAAAGTGTTATCTGTCAAGTCACAATGAAGGTTTTTTTCAGCGTTGCTGATTCTCACGAAATTGTCTACCTAGAAGGGAAACCAAAACAACCGCAGCAGGCCTTCAACCACAGAGAGTTACTAGTCCCTGTTTACTGTAATACTCTTTCCATTCAAATCGTAAAACCTCTACGGCATACGGCATTCAGTGAAGAAGAGACACATTAAATACCGCACAAGATACGAGAAAACCTTTAATTAAACAAAATTGATGTGATGTGAAGGCATTCGTATAAACATCATTTCATTCATTGATTAACGAGGCGAAGACCATACATAGGGATACTTAAGGCCTCTCCAATACACATGAGCACACAAGATAGTTCAATACACGATGTCACTTTCTGTCTGCCCGGCTCTGTCGACAACCATTTGGCGGATCCTACTGCCATTAGTTATTTTCAAACAACTCTTTTCTCCCCCGTCAGGTATGATATGATGTCTTGCTGGTATCTGATGGACAGACAGCTTAGTGAGGTTACATACGAGAGAAATACAACAGTTGAATACAAAAATAGCATCTCAACAATGAAGTGTGTGTGAGAATGAATAGTTGGGAGTTAAATGAACTGCAATACATTCTAGTTTTGTTTCCGAGAGAAGTATTTGCGAAGCGCAACTGTGAAATTAATTATAGGAAAAAATATGCACGTTTCAATAGCAGGCTTTTGTTTCGTTCCCCACCACAAAGTTAGTAGAATTCCGTTGGCGTCATTACTTGCACGAATATTTCATCTGCAGTGCGCCATTTTCATCTATCCAACATTGCCAAGTGGATTGCATTATCCGGTATTATTAGCAATGCTTTGCGAAGAGCTAGCACGATATCATGAACTGAGAATTGTCCCACTGCAAAATATGAGCGAAAAATTGAAGTGACGCCTGATCTACGAACAATCCGTCATTTCTAGCACATTCAATTATCGCGCTCTCAATTGCAAAATAACGGCGGCACGAACAAAAAACATACTCACTACCCAGCGCGCACGTGATTTCTGTGTACACGAGAGAGAATAGAGCATTTAATTAATAATGCACGACTTGAATACATAATATTACGTTAAATGTGGGATAAATAACAGAAAATTGTTCATCCAAATAAAACACAAACCGGATATGCTAGTTTCAGCAGAAAACAAGCGACGTAGTTTTATTATTATTTATTATGGAGGTTTAATAATTTCCCACCGAGCTGTCTTTCTTCATAATCTAGAATTGCCATTGAATGCCTTCAAAGTTTAAATTGAAGGTTTAAATGAAATAGAGAATGAGCATTGAATCAAAGTATATTTTGAATAAGATATCAAAATAACTATTACGACAATTATGATTTTTATCATCGTTTCGTACTTTTTATAATAATATTACTGCTTATGTTCGAGTAATTACATTTGATTTGTGTTCTGAAAGAGTTCTTCAGAAGTCCATTTCGGCGAGCAACCAACAACAGAGGCAGAGCGGAGGAGGTCCGTCTTCCCTGTCGCCACTGATCTCGCTGCGGGCGGTCGCCACATTGACGCAGCGTCCGCCTCTCCCGCACAGCACTCGCGTCTCTCTGCCAAAACCCACCGGTCGAACAGCGTTTGCAACCAAGTGCGACGCGAGACGACTTCAAAGGCTCGTTTCAGCATGTCACACATCATTAATAATTCCCGACCAGGCACCACCACTTCCATATCATTAATATCTTCATTGGCACAGTCTTCTGTCCCATCAATTGGAACAAACCCAACAAGATTTTTAATACAAAAATGTATTGCTCGTGTATTTTGGATTATTTAGACGGGCTAAAAGTAATCATGTTTCTGTAAATTGCAAGGCCAACAAATCGCAATGTATGGCGAAATATTTGGTTCTCAATATATTTGAGTACATATGATTTTAAGAATAAATATGTAAAAAAAAAATTGACATCGCAAATGTTTTCCAACAAACCCAAAACTACGTCACCACCATCGCTCTTTCAGATAGTGTAACGGTAACAAATAATAAGAGACAATTTAACTACGCATGCTTTTAGAAATATTTCTCAAATAATGAAATATTGAGCATAATCATATTAAAAAATATGTTGCTAGTCCCATTTTCGTTTGTTTTTCGATTTTTTTCAAAAAATTCAAAACCACAAAAAATATGACACCGTATGTTTTTACCGTGAATTAACCGGGTCAGCAAGCGATGGCAGAAACTTTTCTTCCACTTCACCCTAGTCTGCTTACGTTAAGCGTGCATCCGCTCGCAACACAACAGAGCTCCCCGTCCCACCCCTTGAGGGTCCGCAGAGCAGGGCGGAGCAGGGCGGAGCGGGGCGAGGCGGGGCGAGGCGGGGCGAGGCGGGGCGAGGCGGGGGCGAGGCGGGCGAGGCCGGGGCGACGGGCGAGGGCGAGGCGGGCGAGGGGGCAGCGGGCGAGGCGGGGCGAGGCGGGGCGAGGCGGCGCTGAGGGGGCGAGCGGGGCGAGCGGGGCGGGCGGGCGACGGGCCGAGCGGGGCGAGGCGGGGCGAGGCGGGGCGAGGCGGGGCGAGGCGGGCCGAGGGGGGCGAGGCGGGCGGGGCGAGCGGGGCGAAGGCGGGCGCGAGGCGGGGCGAGGGCGGGCGAGGCGGGGCCGAGGCGGGGCGAGGCGGTGGCGATTGCGAGGCGGGGCGGGTTCCTCGGCGAGCACGCAGTTTCCGCCCACGCACCGCAGTCTGCGGCGCGTCCGCATCGCGTAAACAGCTCCAGTAAACACGATCCCCCGCTGCGACGCCACGCTCCTCTCCGACCCACCGCCGCCCACCGCTTGCGCCGAGCGCCAAAGACCCCCCCCCCCCGCTCGAAGCTTTTTTGACTCCGCTCACGCCTTGCGCGCCCATCTCCCCTTCCCGTCGTTTTCGTCTCAGGGGACTTTAAGTACATCGAAGCGAACTGAACTCGACCTCCCGGGAACGCCATAGGCGCTACAGCATTGTCGACCCTGCGCGTCTGCGCAAGGATGCACAAAAGTTGTTACGAACTTAAGAAAATCGATAGTCGGTTTATACCGTTCTGAGGTGCACAAACTCCGTAATTCTCAAAAGTGATTGTGCAACTCATACTGGGGATGCGCGCAAAATCAAACTTTCCTGTCGATAGCTGTACCGCACTACGCTATTAAAGTCCCTACTGTTTTCTTCGGCTGTGCAGAGTCGGCCTTGCTCCTTCGGTGGTGTAGTGGTGTTTAGACATATTCACACACACACAAAAAAAAAAAAAAAAAAAAAAAAAAAAAAAAAATATTGCGAGTTCATTTAATCACGAAGCCGTGGATTTGAAAAGGGAAAAAATTATTTCGTAAGCATCTTTCGGGATGGAAAAATAAAGCTGACTGCCCAATGTTGTAGATACGCATGTTAAACATTTTCAAACAAAAAGGACATCTGGGCGAAATTCTAACCACTGTTTCGTCGACGAATAATGTTCTTTCTTTCGCAGTTAAGATGGCGAAAGAAAAGTATAGTAAAAGATTTGTTGTGGTCAGGTGGAAAAGCAAACCAATGGCGCTGAGTCACACCAGGTAAAAAATAAGGCATCATTGAATTTGAAATGAAATTGGAGTTTTCCATCAACACACGCACCACCCACAGCATTGGCCCCGTCATCGCTCACGTCGACTGGCACACCGCCGTCCATGTTACCTCTGCGCTCATGCAGCAGCCCACGGCCACTGCTACGCTGCACCCCAAACTACAACCCAAAACTGCCACTCTCAACGTCGCTTTTGATGACGCCCTTTCCGGTGTACTTCACCATTCATCTGATTTACATCGCTTCTTAATCCAAATTCCCCGACAGTTTCATGCAGCATTCCAATTCTCCTCCTGCAACTAAAGTCAAATCGAAATACGTATTTCCTGCCAAGTCGCTAGCTAGTCATGTAATTCTTAACAATGAAACATTGAAGTGCACCAATGCAGGACTCCGAAAATGAATCGAAAATAAAGGTATACAATATGAGAGGAGTCGCACAGAATTGAACTTCTTTGACAGTATCAGGTGGTTCTAGAACGAAGTATTGAGAGATATTCCTTTCAGAAATTTCCGGTTCCCGGTGTATCCCCGTATTTCAGGTAATCCCGTGGCGATCCCTCAAATTCCCAATAAATGTTTTTGTGGAGCTTAACGATCAGCTTAAACCATTTCTGGCCAGCAGACGAAAACCACAGCATTCACCCGCAAACCCGAAACACTTAGCGGCGAGACCTGGGAATGCAGACCCAGGTAAACAACGCAAAGCGCTTGTTTTCGCCGTACCACTCGCCTGTCTCCAGTTCCCTCCTCCCCACCTAACCAGTAAAAAAGTTTAATGAATTAAAAAATTTGGGACCCACACAATTGTGCAGTTTGAGATCGGTTGGTATAAAATCGTCGTGGCAAGATAGTAAAAGCACCAAATATTGTCTCTTTTGACGAGGCTATTAATAGGTTTCAAACACACACGCTCAGACACCTCTATCCTCCAGGTATATTTCCGTGTCATCCGCTAAATTCCATCAGTTTTGTGCCGGTCAACCAATCGCTGGTCAGCTCAAAACCGACAACATTCCACCCCAAAACCCGAACACATTGCGGCGAGGCTCCGGAAAGGCGACAGGTAACACACATAAGCGCTCGTTTCACCGTATCCACTCGCCTGTCACAGCGCCCGCCCCGCCCCGCCCCGCCCGCGACGCCGCCCCGCCCGCCCCGCCCCGCCCCGCCCCGCCCCGCCCCGCCCGCCGCGCCCGCCCCGCCCCGCCCCCACTCCTCCTCCGAGGCCGAGCGCGCCCTTTTGCGGTGCGGCTCTGCTCTGTTGCTTTTGGCAGCGGCCCCAGCGGCGCAGCGGCAGAGGCAGAGGCAGAGGAGGCGCGGCGCGGCGCGGCGGCGCCCTGTTTACAGCTCCATTCATTCGTAGCCAGCCGAGGGCCCGGACGCGCCCGGGCGCACGCACGCGGGGGCGGCGGCACACACTGGGCCCAAATGCGCCGCACAGCGCCAACAGGGAGATACGTGGGTCGGTCAGTTTACGGATTTAAAAAAAATTGCTTTTCGGTTGACAAATTTATCTATCGAGAATCGATAGGCACCTTTTTACAATATTAAGAAATGCTGTTAAGACCGTTTCGTAAGATACGCATATGACTTTTACGTTCTGACTTCCTGATAAGTCGAGATTGGTTTACGTTTCTAATTATTTATAAATTATGAGTATAGTTCTAGGTCGGGGAGTTGTGGGAGGGGATTGGTGAGAGAGAAATATCTGGAAGTTACAGGAATTTGAATTGGTATTCTGATACACTCGATTCGCGACCGCTGTTTCTTCCGAAAATATTAAAGATCAGAGAGAGTTTGGCAAATTGTTGAAATAGTAGGCCAGTTGTTTTACAGATTTGGTAAATTCTGATATATCTAATTCTCGTAGGATTTGTTGCTTGGGGATGCTCCATGGAGCATTTAGTGTTCATCTATGATATTTGTTTTGGAGTGTGGTTAGCACATAGTGCTGCCTCTCCCCCTATATTGGACATGTATTGTTTGTAATATGATGGATTATGAGTTAGTATTCTTCAGTCTAAAATTAACGGTGAACGATCTACGAATCAAACTATTGACTTTCTCTGGAAAACATTTGTCTACATACGCGCGTTTAAGTTTCTTTAGTGTTCTCAAGTAAATGTTTTGAAACTTTTAGAGAACACGTGCTTTGTTGAGTTCTTTACAACTCTTTCCTTATTTTTCTTTAAATATGCAACTTCATAATGGCAATAAAATCTTTTAATGAGGAAATTCACACACCCACTGTAGAAACTCCACTACAAAATGTAAGTAAAATTTTGACTTGTAGATAACGAAATGGAATATAATCATTTGTACGCTGAACATAAGTAATTCGATCACAAAAGTATTTTTAACTTCTTTGAAAGTTACGAAAACGGAATCAAAGTTCCAGGTGAAACTCTCTATACTTCGAATCGGGAGAATTGAAGAAATTTTAAAACCGTTTAACCTCATTTTGCGCAAAACACATCGCATGAAATACAAAGATCAGAAGATCATAAACGATAAACTGCTATCCTCCACGATATGCAAAATAGGATGCAAAGAAACAACAATACCCAATGAAATCTTCATCTGGTGGGCAAAAAACAATTTGTTTCGTCTCAGCACAAAAAGTAACATTAAATGTATTTGTACTTGGCCATTACATGTCCCGTAAGGTCAATTACCATCGGCACCGTTAGATCCCGGGCTTCCAGCTCGGGATCACCCAACAAGGAAGCCGCGATGCCTCGAATTCGCTTAACTTTCGAGACTTCTCGTAGTTAACAAACTACGAGAGTGACCTCGGTTTCGTGGTCGTCGCCTTTTATAAGAACCATCACAGCATTCACCAGGATGACCAACATTGAATTTAGACAAATCGAAATGCCTTTTATGAATCATGTAACGTATTCATTTCGAATACGTTTTACATTATTTATACTTTGGGCTCTCTTTAATTTTTCGAGGTTTACTAGTAAAAGTGGTAGAAGTTATATTTTAGTCACTAACAGACACTGCATTGATCTAGCCGATATTTCCCGGTCGGCTTGAAATACTTGCTTGGATACCATAAAGCGTTCGCTCTTCTCGTTCTTAGCCCCATTCGGGCCTACTGTGGGCTGGCCAGTGGGGCGAGGGCGGTGGGTGGGGCGGGGCGGAAGCGAGGTGCGGGGCGCGGAGCCGCGAGGTGCGGATAGGCGGAGAGGGCCCGTGGGAATGGAGCGGCACAATGCACGCACCTGGCCGCGCCGCGCCGCGCAGCGCAGGAAAGGGCTTCGGCAAATATGCGCTTCTCACCCGCGCACACGACGGCGCAGAGGACTCGGGCACACGGCGGCGGCGGCGGCGCCACATGCAGGATCCTTTGTCCGAAATCTCGCCAGCACTCGCAGCCAGCGCGCGAGGTAGAAAGAAAAAATATCTCCTGGATTGATCGATTATTTCGTGCTTCCGGGCAGTCAACTGGTATGGTCATTTGACGCGGAAGTGTAGTGCTCGTTTATGTCACGGGAGATTCCTATCTAGTTGGATGGTGAGATCCGACGCCAACTTACATGTCCCTGCTTGCAGGGTTTTCCTCATTCAGGTATCTCTCATCAACGAGCACCGCCCCAGCCGGGCGAAGCGCTCTGCTCCAGACTGGTCTCCACACATGTGTGTAAGTGTAAGCCATGAAAGTGTCTGTGTGTATGTAAGGGGTGAGGATAGGCCAAAGGAAGAGGAAAGAAAGATCGAGCGCGATCACTGGCCCGTTTGTTGGTTACTGTTTCGGCATTCTACTCTTGTTTATCGGCGAAACCCCGGAAAACTACCGATCCGAGCAGCCGGCCGCACGAATTCTCCTCCTGACAGCGGCTGAATTCGATCTAGCTACCTACTCTGTATCCAAATTCCTGCCACCGACGAGATTCAAACTCTAAGCCCCCCGTCAGAGGCTCTGACGTGATATTGCTTTGATTATCTGAGCCATCTCGGCCGGTGATCTTCTAGAGCTCAACTATGGAGCGTAAACTTATCAATTCATTATTTGATAAGAGGCAAAATGTGCCACTATATTTTACACCTCAGACTTTGTTTCAGGGAGTTGTTACGAACCCGAGAGCCGTGTAGCTGGAATACACACACTACCTTCCGGTGGATGTCTGGAACGTAACACCATCTTCACAAAGGCAAAGAAAAAAAAATAAGATGGTTGGGGAGCTCTCGTGGGTGATAGCGGTCCCCGGGTCCAATAGTCTGCACCAGAGCGCAAGAGGAGCCCGTGTGTGCGTGTGGCGGAGGGGAGGCGGCGGCGGTGGCGGAGGCGGAAACCCACGCCGCCGTGGGAATCGCGAACGCTGCGTCGCGTCGCGCAGGTAAACACCCCTT
>BOPP01000061.1:4902768-4929308 GCA_017312745.1 Gryllus bimaculatus
GATTTAGGGCAGTCATTAACGCACGAGGGCTGCGCAAGCACCGCCCGCCCCATCCCACCCGCCGCTCTCCATCGCGCCACTTCCATTGCGCCCTCCCACTCCGCCCCCGACTGGGGACCGTCGCCCTCAGCGCCACGCCGCGCTCTGAGGCCCGAACACTGAACCCTGTTTTACAGATTTTTTTTCCTTCCAACATTGTGTCATGGACGTGCTAGCTTACTGAGACGGACTTGGGTTCGTTTCCAGGCTGAAGCAAAAATGAAGCTGTTGGTTTATGAAACAAAATCGTCCGTTTCTGGAGTTATGTGACGAAAGAAAAAGCTCGCGTGATAGTTTTCTGGGAAGCGGTCCAGGGTTTGATTCCCGGGCGTGATAAAAATGAAGCTGTAGCTTTATAATACACATCTTCTCAGTTTCAGTAACTATGTGACGAAAGAAAGCTCAGGCAGTCCAAATAAGCTAGGTACGATGATGGGAATTACGTCGTGCTCGCCCTCAACACCGCATCGCGCACTGAGACCCGAACACTGAAACCCGTTTTTCAGAGTTTGTCCTCCGAAAATTGGCATGGGTGGCTCATGGACAGCGTGCTAACTTATTGAGGCGGTCTTGGGTTCGTTTCCAGACTGGGGCCAAAATTAAGCTGTAGCTTGATAGTACAAAATTGTCTCAGTCTCTGTAGCTATGTGACGAAAGAAAAGCTGAGGCAGGCCAAGTATGCTAAGTAAGGTGATGGGAATAAAAGGAGTCCAAGTTCCTGGGGCCACTGCTAGCTGGCAAAAGTCGAATTAATCCAATCCTCTTATGCCAAATATACATTGTGTCGTGGAAACTAACAAATTATACCATTGAATTACACGATATATATGGTGAATTGTTTGTGAAAATAAATGTATCGTCTACGATGTTCAACGAAGTTCATCTCAAAAACGTATAGAATTACTTACCTATGTACAAATCAAATAAATGCTCGTATTAAATATATTTGTGTCTTTCCGACAAGAACATTCTTAGAAATATTTATCAACAATATTAATAGTAGTTTTCGAGTTAGGAGGCCCTATTAAGCTCTCAACATGCGTTAGAATCTCTCTCTGCAACGCTTCCTTCTCTGAACTATCTGCAGCGTACAATCTACAATATAGGCTCTGCGCAACCATTTGTCCCAGCTCCTGTTCATCTTACAAATATAGTGTTTGTTTGTAATATGTTCTCAAAAACTGAATATTATCTGCGAGACACATTTTCGAACAATTCTCTTCTCTTTCAGTTTAGTTACATTCCAAACTTTTACACGACTGTCACATAAATTGTTTTTTGTGTGTTCTTCTCGAGTTCTCATTTAACTACGTATGTTAACCGAGTTGTAAGAATCAGGTTGTTCTACGCACCTAATCATTCGGATATCTAGTAGACTGAATTTCGAGGTCCAGTTCTTGGGAATACACACTTCTTTGATGCCCACCTGGCCATTCTTGAGAACTTCTTAACTTGTTCCTGTTTTTCACGCGGCAACTTCTATCCATCTCCTTCACCCAGACTTCCTACATCACTGCCCATCCCACCGCCACTCCCACCTCACCGCACCGCACCACTCAACGCACGAACCTCAGCTTCATCTCCAGCACACCGGGCGTCTTCAACGCTCTCCACGCGTAAACGAAAGCAAGTCGGCGGAAGCGCGAAAAGAGAACGAGAGACAGAGAGGGGGAGAGAGAAAGAAAAAGAGGGGGAGAGACCAAGGGGAGAAAAAAAGGCGTTATGCAAATGCGTTTTTCGCGCGATACACAATTTGTCTTAAACGCAGTGGCTTCTCGCACTCGTGCTTAGGGAGGGCAGCGCCTGGGGCTCCTCTCCTCATCCAAGTATAATTACAGGGCACTGCTTAAGCGGCGGGCCCTGCGAGAAGCAGCCGCAACCTCCTGCAGGCACCGCGCCCCCGCCTTAAAATTCACCGCCAGCCACCGCCTACGCAGCCTCGCCAAAGTTTGGCCGAAAACCGCCCGGCGAGATGGCGCGATTATGCATGGATTACGCGCGAGGCGAGCCGCCCGCGCCCGGTTGGCGCGCTCGCCGGCCCGCAGGATGCCTGCACACGCCGTCATATCCGCGAGTTGGGCGTATGTCACACGGTGTGAAGAAGACAGGGAGCGGCTGAGTACTTCGCTCGTATTTGGGCAAACGCGTGTAAGTCAGAAAAATTGAATATTAAGTTAAACGTAGTTACTTTCCTTCTACTTCAAAACTATTTACTTTAATTCTTTTAAAGTAACTTTAAACTGACCTAGTACTATTTACATATGCATATGTTTGTATTGTAACAAATTTTTTGTTCGTAAAACTAATTATTCAACTATATCTCTACTAAATGTAATTCCTTTTGCTCTCCTGTAAAATTATGAATCAGCGCTGATACCCATTTGTCCAAACACGAGCGATTTATTTCTAACTACAGAGGTCAACAGTCCGTGAGTGTAGTGCATGTTATACCACCATAGGTAGCCGCGCTGGGCCTCCCCTGCAACATGAGATCCGGCGCCGACCTTCACATCGACTTGTTGAGCTCTAGGAACCAACGCGGCACCATCTCAGCCGGAGCCTCTAAACCCCAGTCTCACCTCAGTTTCTAAGCCCCCGATTGTTCTCCTGGCGCGAGTGGTAGTAAAGTGCATCGAAATGTGGGTGTGCGTGTATTGTAAGTGGAGACAAGGTTGACGAAAGAAGGATCGCGCACAGTTCGTGGCCCGTTTGTTAGGGAACCGGATTTTGGAGAAACCTCGAAAAACTAACAATTCGAGTATCCGGGCGCAAGAATTCTCTTCCAGACAGTGTATGCATTCGATCTAATTCTGTAGTTTGTGTCACAAATTCGCCACCAACGGCACACGAACTCTAGAAACTCGCCATTCACGTCGCATTTTCACGACTAATTTTCTCTTACAATTATCATAGTTTTTAATAAAACTTCACTTATCATGGAACAAATTACAATTCGATAACAATTTACCTCGCACAGTTCCGAAAAGGTACCATCCGATTAAAACCGCTCTCTCAAGCATTACCGATATTTTTGACATCTGCATCTTCACCTACTTGCGAGGCAAACTTCAAAAAGAGACAAAGCAGGCATTAAAATTATATTTGCCCAGTCATGGACCATTAGTTGTGGTATTGCATCGCAATATCTTACCGATGACACGTATTAATGTCCTAGCTCGAAACACCATCGCGCTTCACAGATATAAATTTCTGCACAACGTAAATTCTTGTATAAAACGCGCATGTGCTCACACGTAGACTGACGACACAAACCAACTTTATCCTGAGCAGCTAATATGTACTAAAATTATTTATTCGTTATAGGCTCAACCATTTCCCACGAATTATTAGTTTCGGTATGAAGCGATGCTAACTTTGATTTCGGTATGAAACGATGATTTTTGTTGTTACGAAAGTTCGACCAACCGTCAATGTAACAAACGAGTAGACATTTTGAAAACAAATATTATTAAATCTCACAGCATTTACCAATTTCATTGAACATATATTCTTCATCCAATCTTGTCTTTAACCTCGCGCAGATTTTTTTTCACGCCGTATGATATTTACAGCTTCAAAATGTAAGTTTGCTTCAGATTTAACATTTGCATATTCCGCCGTACTCCCAAACAAAAACTGGTATATAGAAATATTTTAAAATACTTTGAAGCTTGAAAAAATTTGCTATCCGTAATTACAACTCAGCATTCTCATAAAACCGTCGTCGCTGGAGAACACACTTGTGCTAATATCTTACTCGTACGATTCCTTCATCTCCCCCCCCCTTTCGCATCGTGCAGGATGCAGAGCCTCTTAAGAACCCATCCCTTCTCCCCGCGCCTTCATCAGCGAACTCTAATGAGTGTCTTTACGGCTGGAGCAGGTGATGAGACGGTGGCTGTGATGGCGGCGCCCGCAGTGATAAGCGATAGAGGCGCGCAGCGCGTCTAGACGCCAAACTACCGCTGCGACGCGACGCGACACGTCACGACGCTGCGCTGCGCTGTCCTGGGCGTCGGGGATGCCGCAGGATGGCCTACAGATCTTGCGCGGAGACGGCGCGCGTTCAACCGGGACCATCAGAAGCGCGTTCCGCGACGAAAGTGGTCTTAAGTCTCCACGATCGCGGAGTTAAACGTTAAACGACGTCGCTGAAGTAATGGTCGCATTCTATTCCGTTCGCTGACGCGTGATGGTAGTTTGAAATGAGAAATGATGAGTGTAGATTTGTCTGATAATAGAGGAAGTTCCCAAAACTTAAACGTCCTAAATCAAAGTTTTATTACATTTAATCATTTGGTTTAGTTTTTTAATGAGAGTTCTTATTATCTAATATTAGGTTTTTGTTTTTTGAAATATCTTGCGAAAAAACAGAAGTTTATGTAAAATATATGCAAACGAATTATACATTTTTTGTCGCGTGTCTTTCTTATTCATTACATATCATTTTGCTGAAATTATATTCTCTTTTGAACTATAGAATGTGATGGTTAGCAATAAAATTCGAGTAACATAGGATTGCATTCCTCTGGAAAGGTTTGAACCATTTTGAAAAAGTTAAATGTCCAAAAAACTATAATACAATTCGAAATACTTCTAGCTATTGTTTTACTCAATATTCACATCTTATGGCTTGCTCTCTGAGACTCGGATTTAATAAAAGCAATACTCATATAAGAAACTTTTAGGAAGGGTTTCGGTGGTACAGAAAACCTTGTTTGTTGCGAAATTTTTCCGTACAGCGTATAAATTGAACACAGTTTCTTTGTGGACCCTTAAGTTCGCGATTGAGAATGACAGTTCTTCTCGTACAAATTTACGCGTCTCGTGTTTATCGTATCCCGATGGAGTCTACAGACACCTATATTATTGCGTTTTCTACTTAACGGAATCCCATCACGATTCAGGAAAAATGGCGCATGTAGGTGTATACACACACACTTAAATAGTCAACCACGAGCACATATCATAAAAAAAATCGGACGCCGAGATTTCTTTCGGGACAGTTATTTGCGAGGTAGTAGCCATAACCAGGCCAGCCCGACGTACTGGAATGTGACAACTTGGCGCATAAAATACTCGAGGCACAAGCGCGCGAACATGGGAGGGAGAAGGGTCATGCCTCCCCTGAGTATTTTGAGGAGAGCTTCGTAATCATTTTTAACAAAACATTTTGATTTCATAAGTATGTTCAATCTCTGATTTTTGCACTTCTTTTTCTGACAATTTGAGAAATTGTAATATACGTGGAGATGAAGTTCAACTAACCTGACCATCCAGTAAATGGTTCAACTTAAATCAACTGCATTAATTGTTATATTTAAAATTATAAGTTAAAGTTAAACTTTAATTCTTCTTGTAATATGTTTTACTAATTTAATATTAAAATATGTCGTATCTTGGTATCAATGTTCAATGGAAAAGGGGTCTCAACATGAAGTTCTGCCCCCTCCGTTGTCTTAAACTGCTCACACATAATACCCGAGGCATCGCCATGCCCACTTCCTACCTTTACTCCTCTCGCCTCTGACTATCCCACACTGCCCGGTACCCTCCCCTCTTTTCTACGAAACTAGTCTTCCCAAAACTAAACTACAAGTAATGCGCATGGTCCCACTGACAACCCGTACGCACGCGACTGCCCTAAACGATGGGCGTAGAGCCACTCTATGGAGCAGGCCTGTGATTGATAGTCATAATCACCTGGATGGGCGAAGCTGTCAAGTGTCCCGAGCGCGTGTAGGTTCCCTTAGGTCACATGCCTATCCAATTGGTCCCAAAGAGACGTAGCGAGTTTCGCCCGGTCGCGCGCAAGAGAGGACTGGCGAGGCGAGGCGGCCGGCGCGTGCATGCGTGCGCGTGACCCAGCGAAAATAGCCGCTCGCCTCGCGTGCGCGCGCGCCCGCTCCCTCGCCGAATTTCTGGCGCGCTGATTGGCCGCTGGGCGATGCTATCGGGAGCGGAGTGGGCGGGCTGTGTTGCGCAGGGCCGGCTACTCGAAACGTACGAGTTTCTCTGCGGCACCGGCGCGCGCGATTTCTTCGCTTTACGACCAGATTACTAAGTGTATTTTGGGCGGAATTAATTACAGTGCGGTTCGTGCGCCTGGCTGGAGTCGGCGTTTGGCTGAGATAAGTTGGAAATTATGATCGCATAGGAACAAAATTGCTTGTCATCAAGACTTTTGGACGTGTCGCACTCCCCAGAAATTTCTATATGATCGGTAGTGAACTTGGTAAGCGTCGCATTTACAAACTCTGCAAAAGACATTGCAGCAGTATGATGCGTGGTTATGTGATTGTAATTCAATTACTTGCGTTGAAGGTCCAATTTGTTTTATAAGCATCGTCCTAATGAAAATCCTAGTTCAGGCGTCGGCAAGTAAACAAATTAACATTGAATACCAATAAACGAAGACTTTGCATAATTACTCAAAATAAATTTTCTGCAAATTCTGAATTGGGGATATTATAAAATTGTCCATTTCGGTGCACTCAAAATTCGTCAACTATACCATGCAAAACACTTGTCAACAATTAATGCAAATTAATGTGCATTTCGCGCCAAAATTGCTACTACTTAGGTGAATGACCAGGTGATGAATGTCCTGCAGTGAACATAACGTTCCAGAGTAGGATGGAATCCTGTGCGAACAGAAGGATCTGAAGGACAATACCTCTTATCACGGCAATTACTTCGGTATATAACCGAATTTGTAAATCAATCCACATTGTGAAGTCAATATCTCAATCCAAAAACTAATTTCAAACCACATTATAATATAAAACCATATTTGGTCAGTGTTTTGAAGCTTTCTTACTGACAAAATTACATTTAAATATATCCAAAATGCCTTGAGAGCCTCATTTACAATAAAAAATAAACACCTTATATTGGGAAAATTTGTTTCAAATGGTCAACAAACTCCGTTACGTTTGTGCTCTTTTATTTCGGAGTTTTTACTTTTGCACACGTACTACACACATGTTATGAAGGTACGCATTTTCGTACGATGTTTGTGCAAATACATTGAAGGTTTTTCCTTGGCATATTAATTTTCTTATTTATTTGACCTCCAAGGAGATATATATTTATTAATAGTATTATGACGTTGGCAGTACAGATATCGTAGATAATTCCCGTAAATGTGCAGTTCATTGAAATGTGCACATAACAGAAACATCGCTTCCCATTCAAGCTCGCGGCAGCGCCTGTTCATAGCAGTTTCTGAGGATCCACGGGGTGAGGAGCTGCAACCACAAAATGGCGTCGCCCCAGCAACGCGACATCTGCCTTGCGACCCGCGCGCGCCATTTCGCGCCGGAAATGAAGGCGACGCGCCATTTTGGATTTACGAGGCCCTGCGACGCTAATTTACGGCACCTGGGAAGCGAACCGAAGGCGATAAAGCCCCCTAGGGCCGCTTATTTCGGCAAATCAGATCGCCTGCTTGATCCTTCGTAAGGGCGCGAGCGACGTCTCGTCTTGGCAGAAAACAGCTTTTATTGCCCGTTATTATGCACGGTCGTTTGGAGCGGGCGCGGCGCCGTATTAAAATATTGGTTTTCCAGCGCCCTTCCCTTCCCTTCCTTACGCTGCCAGATCCATTCATTATACGATGCCCGCGATTCCAACGCGCGGAATAGAATTAGGGAACACTTTCAATTAAATTATTGTGAATGTATTAAAACGGATATTCTCGTAAAGATTTCATTTAACGACCAGGCGCTACTTGGTGTGCAAGAGGAATTTACAGTAACAGAAAATCAATGTGCTACTCTGGAAACAGTATTTCAACCCTGAAGCAAATTACAATTAGAGAATATCTACTGGCAGAATCTGCATCCGAAATACATCGTGGTTGAATAAAATGATATTTGAAATAAAAATGTTGACAACTGTACCTTCAACATATTCCTGAGAGTCTGCGTAAAAATTCAAACTTTAATGATGAATGGAGCAACTTAAATGCTCTCAGTAATATGCGTAGGCAAGATAATGGCGGAATCATAAACAAAAAACCTTTGCAAAAATGAAATGGAAATGTAATCAGATGCAACAAAAACAATTTCATTCAAAGAATTACCTCTTATAGTCAGGAGAACATGTGACCAACTTAAAGCATTCTTAAAGCTTAAAATATTTAATGAAAAAAATGCATTCATTAATTGGTTTTCACAGTGGTCAGGATACTTTTAAAACACTTCTAAAACTACGAGTCAACTACAGCACCATTTATCTTCGTTCAAATCATTGGCTCAACTACGAAAAGATTATAAAGATTTATCACAATGCCCACATCGTTCTCATCTGCTTTTCAGCAGCGTCATTAAATCAAAATACTTCAAACGAAATGGATAAGGCACTTTATTGATCTTAATTGCTAGTATAAAACGAAACATAAATTCAATTAATATTGTCACAGAATATCCGCTGACATCTATAACGATTTCCCTTTCAACAACGCACCTTTTTCCTGTAACAATTAAACGCACCCAAGAGAGAAATATTTATACATCTCAAACCGTAAACAACGCGAGACTTTTCAGTCCCGCCTGCGTTATGGAGGCAATATGAAACGAGCTAATTTAAACTACGCGCAAACTGACCCAGCGAACCTCCTTGTTCCTCGGAACAGAAGCGTCGTCCATCACGCATTTGTGAAAAAGCGTGCGCAGAAAACAAAAAAACATCATAAAATAATTGCGAAAAAAGTACACGATATTCGCAACGCAGAACATCGGCTTCTACGCCTCTAACGAGACAATATCGCACATGGCCTTTTTTTCGACAGTTTCGTTTTTAATCCACGGATACTGTGACGCGGCCAGAAACCGTGGAAACACGTTGGCAACCGTTTCTCTTGCACATAAAAAACGCGACTCCGGCGAATTTTCGAATTTTCGCCACGTCGTATAGCCAACCAAAGCATAATGCGATTACTCAAATAATTCAATATTTACATGTCAAAAGCTATTAAGAGTGTGATACGTAGTGGGAATGGGTGAGTCCCGCTCTGTCAGATTACAAAACGCAGTAGGTTTTACATGTTATTAATTAAGCACACTAATGCTGAGTTACGTAAAACTTTAATTCACAATAATTCAGGAGACTCCAAACAAACTGGTCTGTCCCTCCCGATGGTGATATGCATCGTTAACGTAGCTGACTCTTTCATCCTTCGGCCGGCGGCGTTATCATTCGAACGTCAACAGCATTATTCGTAAATGAAACTCTGACTATGGGTTTGAAATGGAAACAGGTGGTCAACGTTTTCACAAAAGAAAGATAATTTAAAATGTGATCAATCGGACTGTGCAGCAAAAATTAATTTGCTACATCGACTGCCAATAGAGTAGTTCCAACTGCAGCTGTTTTTTTTTCATCCAAACTTTTATCTGTGTTCTTTGAAGAATAATAATAATAATAATAATAATAATAATAATAATAATAATAATAGACACACGATGGCTAATGGATAAGTAACGACTTTATACGTATGACTAACACGAATGGCAAAAGAAACTCGCCATCACTGCAACAACTATATGAACGATTGTATTTACGAACTATATCCTAATTAATTTAAAAAATACCATGAAATTAATTGTGTGAAATTAAAACAAATTTAATCGAGCTTTCCACAAAGGACTTAGAAAAATTTAATCATATATTTTCTAAATCGTAACATGTACGTACAAGTTTTTCATTAAAATGAGATGTAAATGATGATCTGTATGACTAGTAACAGATGGGCAAGGTCAATGTGTCTTTCGCCTTTTCTCTCTCGTGTAGTTCTCAGAGTGTAGTACTAGAATAACGAAAGTCAGAAAGAGCTTGCTAAGGCTCCCGGTACAGCGGGGTAAAGAGGTCATGGTGACAGATTGGCGGTGTGGGAGCGGGACAGTGTCCGGGCTGGGTGGGGTGAGGTGAGATGGGATGGGGTCGTTGCGAGGTGAGGGGGGTGGAACACTGTAGATTAGGGAGAGGACAGGATGGGTTAGGTCAGAATGAGGTGGATTAGGAGAGAGGAGTGGTGTGGGGGATCGAAATGGGGAGGATTGGGGTGGTTGGGGTGGGTCGGGCGATGTTGGCGGAACCGTGGGAACTGGGGCGGGGAGGTGCGGCGGCGAGTAATGCGGGGAGGAGTTGGGGCGGGGTGGAGTAAGGCGGAGGAAGTGAATGCAGGGAGGAATAGGGCGGGGAAGAGTGAAGTGGAGTGGGGCGGGGAGGTGTGGGGCGAGGAGGCGTGGATTGGAGCGGGGAAGGGCGGAGACGAGCGGAGCGCACGGCCGCCGGAAGTGGCTGGGGCGGCGTCGATAATCCGTCATCATCGACGCATGCGCCCCTCCTCCTCCTGCTTCCGCTTCCGCTCTGCCAGAATACATGAATACCGCAACGCACCTCGCCCCGCCCCGCCCACTCCCACACCTCTCCTCTCCCTGGGCGCTCGTCGTGACCCACGTCGCCACACCCTGCCGCGCCTCGCCACAGTGGGCAGCGGAACGCACAACGAGGCGGAAATAAATTGATGGAATTACACTCTCGCACATACACAGAAAGAGGAAACCATATGCAGTAGGGATGCACAGCTACAGTGCTCCTCGTGCGCAACTCTGCTGCAACCGCGCGCCGGCAAGACAACTGGGCT
This sequence comes from Gryllus bimaculatus, assembly GCA_017312745.1. Taxonomy (NCBI): domain Eukaryota; kingdom Metazoa; phylum Arthropoda; class Insecta; order Orthoptera; family Gryllidae; genus Gryllus; species Gryllus bimaculatus. The sequence continues at coordinate 4,913,459 of BOPP01000061.1, forward strand.
TCAATAATTTCATATGGAGCTCTACCTGGCGCACCTAAAGTCGTGTAGAAGTAATGAAAATGAATGTGTTCATGTATTTAGTTTCTTCCTAGCATTTTATTGCAAATTTGCTTTCAGTATAATAATTGATTATTAAAATTTCATTTTTGTACGTTCGTTTAAATTACCTACCCACTTACTCAATAACGATGTGTTTGATTCATTTTTGGTTACTAATTTCCAAATTTAAAATTAAATTATACTTAGCATTACCGCACTAAAATATTTGTTTGTTTCTATGCTTTTGCCAAATTTTGTGAACTTTTCTCTGTCACGTTGAACATTTATTTTCACACCACAATTAATACCACCAACCCTCAATATGCAATTAATGTCATTTGCCAGCATGTCCGATACGTACTAAGTTTCTAAAAACAGGAATGCCACGATTCGGGTTACTCAGCTTGCTGTGCAAACTCCTGGCTTCGCTCATTGCGCCGATGGGTTAGATAATACAACCGGTGCTTTGTGGTTCCGCAACGTGGTGCTCCATCAGTAGGATTTGTCATTCTTTGCTTTCATCGCATGTCAAGCACCAATTTACATGCACAAATATCATTTTCAAACACTGAACGCCTACAATTAATTGTCGCGAACAGTAACTCTTTGTACGTTTTATGATTTCAGTAGGTGACGTATGCGTCCTCCGTTAATTTCATCGAATACCAACATCTTTTTCCGCCTGCGCAATGAATGCTACATCGGCGATTCTGTCTATATGAAATGGAAGAATAATTAATTTACTTTCTGTCTGGGTACTACGCTTTGTGACTGTGCTCCAAGAGATTCCATGATTCTGTATTTTTTCTCCTATGTCGATTTCTCGATATTTTCAAAGCCAGGCAAGTACTCATACTCACTGTGTGCAATCCGCTGTCGACTGTGGCTACCGCCGCCCTTCCGTCCCCGCCGTTCTCGCCACCCACGCCGCCTACGCCGCCTATGCCATCTACGCCGTCTACACGTCCCCGCCGTCCACACGCCACCGCCGTCCACGACGTCCCGTCGCCCATGCCGTTCCACCGTCCTCGCCGCCCCCACCGCCCACACCGCCCACGCCGCCCCCGCCCCCTTCGCCGCAGAAGTTGAGCAAATGGCGGCGCCCACGCCGACTCTCGCTTCGAGCCTCTCAGGAGGAGGAAATGTTTAATCAAGTCGACGACTAATATCCCGCGCCTGTCACCACTAATTACGATAATTAATAAAAAAGCCGCCGGCTGCGGGGCCCGTCCTCTGTCCTAAACTTGGCCAAGAAATACATCGCGGATTTGGGGGGCTGTTGACTTAGCAGCAGCGAGTGCTCCCGCATTTGCATAACGCAGTTTGCCCAGTCGTCGGTGGCGTACTGGCAGGGGAAGGGAGCGCGAAGGTGGGAGGCGGCAATTGAAGGCGGAGGAGGTGAGAATGAAAGGTGACGATGAGAAAGTGGAAGCAGCGATGGAATATTCGGCGTAGAGTGAATTGAAGGCGCATTGGTGAAATCAAAATTTCCTGAGGTATGCTGATGGTACAGGTGTTGGGGGCTGACGTGGAAGTATTTCTTGAAGGGGGATGGCGAGAAATTGGAGTTGACGCTCAGATACAGTGACAAATCTAGTGGTAATGCGAATAAAAGGGAGTGCCAGAGAGAGTGCCAGCGGGAGAGCCAATGGGAGTGTCGGATGGAGTACCAGATCGTACCAGAGTAAGCAATGGTGTTGATAATAATTAGAGTCAAGGTGACCGAGTCAGCGATAACAAAATGAACAGGAAAAGCTGCGGATTTTGGCGGGGTACCTCCGAAAAGAATGGCGAGATGAACGACATTTGAGAGGTGCGACGAGAAGTGGGAAGGTAAACGGGACAAGAGGAGTGGCGACTGATAGACCAAAATTTTAATCCTCTGTCGGAAAGAGAGGAGCAAGATGTTTCCAACGCAGATACCGCTTTGCTTTTGCTTGAGAAAGTGCCCTTCGATTGGAATCACCAGCAGCGGAGGCGACACTCGAGAACAATGACGTGAAGCTACGACGAGAACTCCAGAGGTCGCTCTCAATCCCGCGTTCTTGATGGAAATTTGCTGCGTCGTACTTCATGGTCGAGAACTTTCTTACCGGCGGCGTTTCGCAGAGAGGAAAAGTAAACGCCGGGGCAAATTACTCTTTTATTCACGAAATACGTTTTGCAAAGATGGTCAATATTTTAATCTGCCCTCGTTGGTCAGTTGAATGAGTCTTGTTAACTGCACCATTAAACTGTTTTCTGTTACACTCAAATACGTTAAAAAAGATTTCCTTATTTCCTAAAAATTTACAAAATCTCAAGAGCGCCTGTGAAAACTACTACAAAAAGTGGTAAAAAACGGAGAGCATTCCGACAGGTAGTATATAAGAAAAATGTTTGGTAAAACTGACAAAACTAACTATTAAATGCAATGTAATGATCGCAAGTGTGTAAGTCAGTTGATAATCACAGAAAGGTGAAAGTGAAGATGATAAAAATATGAAAGTGAACGCAACCTTACATTACTAAATTCTCAAAGACCCGCACGTTCCAGGTTTCACTTTAAGATTTACAGCATACGAGTACACCCACAAAATTAGGAATCCATTAACACTACCATAAAGTACATACCGCTGTTCTAGAAAGAAATCGACAAACATGGCTCAGTTCATGGCTGTTGTAACTGAAGCGTGCATTCTCCAATCGATACAGGGCGAATTCCGGGGCAGATCAGTAATAAATGCGGCACGTCCTTTCTTGCACGCAATTTCTCCTGCCTTTCCACAGTCATTTCCTTTCTCCTTACTAACACTTCGATGTACTAGACAACCAAACAAGTGGGGAGACCAGCCGGGAGCTTAGAGCTAGTCGCTTCGCTAGTCCTTAAGCTACGCTGGTAGGAGATACCTGTAGGGGAAAACTCCTCAAGCTGACATGTTGGTCGACGCAGAAGCTCGCGGAGAATGTTCTCGTACACCGCCATGTCACTGGGCATAACACGGAATACACTTGGGATTAATAACTACAGACGCTGACGCTTCCGGAGTGAAAAAAAGTAATCAATCAAAAAAAATGCGAGTGTACCCATCCAGCGTCATGAGATGGCATATGACATTGGAACCCTCCTCTGGCGATCACCGCGCAACCCTCGCGTCTGACAGAGCGATAGCGATTACTCGCCGGACCACACCCACTCGACCCGAGCGGCGCTTAGCGCCCGGCCGTCTCCAAATGACGGGGAACCCCCTACGCAGCCGCGGCGGCAACGGGGCCGACGAGGGGTTCCGCAGGGGGAGGTAATGGGCGCAGTCGTTAGCCGCCACCGCTGCGAGGCACCACCGCCCTCCACCTCCCACCCACCCACCCCACCACCCTGATGACCCAGCCCAGCCGAGTCGCCCCCCCCCCCGCCCGATCGCACGTGGCCAATGGGCGGTGAGGGTGACCATGGAGAGCGATTGCTTTCCATCTCTCGGAGGTGGGATTCAAATGACGACGGGGAAAGCGTGTGACATTTGTGATGGCAAAATGGATTTTCGTAGCACGGTTTTTACAGATTTTACCATTTCCATGCTCTAGTCAAAGAATGAACCATCTGCCCTGTAGTAAGCGTTATCTTTTAATAACATTACACGCTGTCCCTAGTAAGAAACAAAATTCGGGGAATGAAAAATGTAAATACAAGAAGACAAATAATATTTACTAGTACGCAGAACGTATGTCATTATTACCTGGTAATCATAACACCGACGTTAATAGTAAATTAAATTATACAATTTCTATTTTATGATATATTAAGTTCGATTTTTTGAAACAGATACGGTTATGTATTTATCAAAATAGTGTGTAATACAATCGTTATTATACATTAAAGTTTAAAAACACATCTGAAGGGGCTCAGAATTAAATTATGTCGGCATGTTAAACTTTTTCAAAGAACCAATTTTGATAAAAATTCATTTTATCTTATTGAACATTTTTTTCAAAAATTTACAGTATAAATTTACAACATGCATTTACAAATTTATAATTAGCATTTTAATTTACATGACTGCCAGGGTAGGCAGGGTAGGATTGGCAAGCGTGTGCAATAGAACCCCAGTCCCCTCTAATGGCGTTTCGAAACATCCTACTAGAGCATTGACATGCACGCTCCTTTTCATCGACACGGAAACCTATTTAGAGAACCGCACAATTAAAAGTCACTTATTACGGAGGGTACCAGGTATTTTAGCCTCAAATGTCAATATATTCAATTATCCATCATTAAAATTCTGCTTAGCAGAACTCTATCAAAGATCAAATGGGAGTCCCAAGAATTTAGTGGAAAACGTGCTTATATCCGCCCTGGTTGGCGGAATGCGGTCTGATTCACGTTCAAGAAACATCTGTCCATCAAGACCCTCAGGTCGCCGCGGATCGGCAAGGAGTATGCTAATGAACTCGTAAAACCAGTTTTTCGGAGACCTTCAATGTGATCCCATTTCTTCGATTCTCTAAACAACATAAAATCAGCGATAACCCATTAATGGGTAAGAAACAAGAAAAGGCTTATAAACGAAGCTTATTTCCATGCGTTTGTAATTTCTCAAAGTTAAAAAAACAAATTTCCTGCAAATAATATTTTCCCACCTCAAATCTAACTACCCTTACTTTTGGATTATACTAAAATAAATTTCATAAAATTATGCACAACTGCAAAGAGGAACTTTTTTGGCCTGTATAATAAATGTATTTTTCTAAAAATGTATGTTAGAAAAAGTACAAAATATTTTTTGGTTCTCAAAGTATATCAAGAATTTAAAAGAATTGGGTTAAGTTTTCAATAATGCTGAAATACCATATCTTATGTACTTCAACCACTTTTTGAAGATATTCTGCAACAAGTGTTAAATATTCCGATGATTTGAATGCGTTATATCAAATGAGAGCCATGGAAATGAGAGGGAAAAAGAAGAGTTCGTGAAATTGATACCTTATTACTCAGAGGTCGACAGATGTTTTCATTCTCCAAAAAAGGTAGCTTCTACTGCATCAGTTTCACACACAAAATAATCATAATAGCATCACTGATGCTAATGAAATTGGCCTGCAAATAACGATGGCTAAAAACAGTAAACAAAGAGCAATTTCAATGCGAAATAGCCTGGGATGTTGCAGTAATGGGATTTACGTTGTAAGTACATGCGCATAAACTTGCTAAACGTAAAGTGGTTGTTATTACATTGGATGTGAAATGCTTACAGTACTTTTATGTACTAACTTTTTAAATTCGTACATCACGTTCACTCCCTAACAATTAATAACAAAGAGTAAATCATCATGGTGTTTAAAAACTATTGAAAGAACATGATAAAAGACATTTGCCTAATTGCATACTTCTGTAGGCACTGGAATATAATATCTAAAAATAGATCTTGAATGGAAAAGACGGAAGAAGTAAGAGGAAAGGAAAAGAAAGGCGAGGAGAATGAGTAGAAGGAGCACAAGTAGAGGGAGGAGGAGAGGGAGAGGGAGAAGGAGAGGGAGAAGGAGGAGGAGGAGGAGGAGGAGGAGAGGGGGCGGGTCGAGAATGAGGAAGGAAGAAGATGCATAGTAAGCTTACATCACTTTCCAAGCGAAGCAAAACACGTTTAATATTTTTACACCCATCTCATAATTACTTAACTCAAGAGCATGATTCTCCATACGTGGCCTCTAAACCGCACAGATAACATCGAGATTTGTTGCTGACGGAATACTTTGGGCTGCAGGGAGCAAAACTAAAACGAGGCGACGTTGCTGCGCCCTGACGCCGCGGCCAATTATCAAGTCGCGCGCCGGCCATCGGTTGCCGACCCGCGTAAGCGCGTGACTGCACCGACGAGGGACACTATAAGAAATAAGGGCACGTGGACGGAAGCCGGCAGCCCGCGACGGCCCGGCCGCAGACGCAGCGGGGCGGCAAAAGCGGGCGAGGGAAGCAAATGGATACTAGCGTGAGGAACAGGTAGGGAGACATAAACGGGAAGAACATGTAGGCAGACATTGTCGGAAAGGTGAAGTTGTGAGGCAAGCAGATATTGGGGAAAAGAGAGAGGCCATTGACGGAAAAAAGGGACAAAAGAGAGGCAGACCGGCAGATAAATAGGCAGACAGGCAGAACGCAAGCAGACGGGCAGAGGCAGGTAGGTAATCAAACTCTTAGGTAATACGACAGTCAAAAAGGAAGGGAAGGAAGCAGGCGGATTACGAATGAAGTGAAAGAGTGAGGGAGAAGCGGCAGGTAGGCGCAGTGCCAAATTCGGGTGTGGATTTTAAGCGGCCCTTCCCACGCTTAGCATACATGACAGTTTTATCAGTTTCGTTTTACCCGTCCAGCCGTTTGACAAACACGGCCGTTTGTGGTCACATTTCGGGAAATAAATACGTCACGTACAAAATCTGCCGTTTCCAGGTTTTCTTCGGGATTCGTGCCTGTGGTTGCCCGCATCCTGAAGGAGTGATCCCTGCTTTAAGTAAGGTCTTGTTCAGAATAGGTATCCAGCCCAAACACAGCGCCACCCTCGACCATCACACTTCTCTGTCGCTGAGCTCATCACAGGAGCCACGGTGCAACCTAACTCACAAAACTGGGCGTCCCGCAGAATTCGGGTTACGATTTAAATAGAGACTAGTTCGTGAACCGGCATTAGGCTACCGTAACTCTGTGCCGTATTTTATTCATATTGCTTAGGAGCTATTGCCTAAGGCTCTTTAAATCAAACCCCAAAACTGGAAAATCCATATTTTATTCTTTAAAACTTGTATTTCTTCTGATAAAATCCTTTTTTCATAAAATAAAATAGGTAAGACGTCTGACGCAAGACTTAATGAATTTGCTGTTTGGAAAACTATATTGAAATTGTCTTTCTATTAAGTACTTCCCTAAGCTACACGATTCTAACTTTTCATGAACCACTTTTATAACAATGGTATTTGAATTAATATAACTACAAAGAGTGAATTTCACATTATCGGTAAACCAAGGGTAACAATGACTTTTTGTCGCCCTTGTTGTCACCTTTGTTGATATTAGTGATAATGGTAAGAAAATTGCATGAAATACAAAACTGAGAACAAACCTTAATTTTCTCCAAAAAAACAGGGCATCTGAATTCTCCTGCATGACACGTTCGCCAATGCAGAATTCGGACACTCATAAAATGCTTTTAACATAGCGGGCAACTTGCGATACCTTTGCGGAACGTCCTTCAGTTTTGCAAGTTTCCATGTCAGCGATCCCAAAACGGAAAATTCCTCTCCTGAATCCCGCGCTCAGTTTACAGACGAGGGACGCGCGGCCACGACATAAACTTTCCCGTACAAAGCGCGCCGTTCCCATCCACCGTCCTCCACGCGCAGCCGGAGCGCGCTCTGCCGCGTCGTTCGTGGGAATGCGTCGGCGCGCGACACGCTGCGCGGGCCGCGGCGCAGCTGATCGCAATCAACGAGCGGCGACCGCACGCCTAATGGGATGCGGCCACCCGCAGACCCGGCGCGCCGCTCGTTCCGCCCCCCACAGACCCACCACACACACACCAGCCCTCACCCTCAAATCCCGCCCTGCTGCCCGCCTCGCGCGCCGCAACTACCACGGCCGACCAAGCAAAACACATCGCCCATGCTCTAACCACCCTGTTCCTTGCTCGACCTCCCTAGCCTTACGCGAGACCGGCGGCCCCTCTCAAGCCCACCAAACCCCCCCAGCTCCGCCCTTCAAGCCGTTGCATGGCGCCTCCCCGCTCTCTCCACCTCCTCGCCCCTGGCCCCTGACGAATCCAGGGCCGCCCACACCCTAAATAGCCCAAAAGCCCCATATGCCAGCACCCCGACCGCCCCAGAAGCCAGGCCAGCACGTCTCCTCCCGCCACAACACCCGTGGCCTACGCCCCGACCCTGTCTCAGCCCGCCACCATCGCTGCTAACCGTTCGAGACTTCTAGGAGTCGGCCCGCTCCACCGTCGGTCCCCGCTCACGACGCCCGCACCCATCCAGCCGGCGCCCTGCTAATCCCACCGAAACCTCCGTCCCTCCCCTACCAAACTTCCCAACGCCCTCATGCCACAACCCCTCCCCCTAAACGTCACAAACCCCGCTTCACTCACCAAACCCGCACCTCTAAAACCCGTCTCATGCCGCGTCCCCCAAACCCCGCCCCGACCGGCCACTTCACGCCCCGTCACCCACACCTCTCCTCGCCTCTCCATGCCCCGCCCCACCACAACACCCATCCGCGCAATCTGCTCGCCCCCGCTGGGGACAGCGGATACCAGCGCCGCGCCTTTGTTTACAAAGGGCTTTGGTAACGATTTTCCAGAATAGACATTCATTAATTTATCCATTCGTTTGTGTTCTAATGCATTCAGTGGCGTAACCATGGGAGGGGGAGCTCATGAAGCTTTATCTACATACAGACATATACCCAGAAGCCGATGACGCATTCAAATAGTTTTTAATAATTTTCTACAGTAACAAAAATGATTCAAAAGCTCAATTGAATATATATTAAATAACTTTAAATCAACAAATAAAAATGACAAGTGTGCTGTACTCTTACAGGTTAGGCCGTGCCAAAGAAAAATCCAGGTTGGGTTATTGAATAAATTCCTTATTTTTTTTATTCATAATTTATTACGTTGTGCATCTTCTGATCGATCGCTTGAAAACTTCACTCCTTGGCTGACGAGCGCCATCTGATTCAACACCGCGAACTTGAACCCTTTCTGTAAAAATGGATTTGACCGCTTCTAATAACGATTCACTTGAATCAGCGACCGCAGCTTTTTCATTCCTTCGATTCCTAATATATTAGTTCGTGTTTCTTTATATGCATTTCTTTTTCGTTGTTGATCCTATTGATCGCTTGTTCGCTAGTTCCATATTTTAATCGTTAGTTCATTCATATTTTTCGTTTACTCCCAATATCCTAATATGATAGATACCAGTTAAAATTCCCACGTTCTACTCGCTCTTGCCAAGCCGCCACCGACATCCGACGTTGTCCCCTTTGAGTATTCTCGTAGAATTTACATTCATTTAACACAACGTAGTTCAGTCAAAGCTTTAGCACAGCTTTGCAGCTAGCGCCTATCGCTTTCCTGTCAACGGCATTCACATTTGCGGCTCTGCCACGTTGCCGTTATGTGCTTTTACTGTTCCTACCACCACAACCGCACACCACAATATCTAACGCCCACGTTGGGGAGGTTTCTAAAGGTAAAAGTTCCCAGAGCGACAGTACATCGAGTTCTTCGAGTGATTCACTTAAAAAACTCTCCTTTTTCCTACAGGCCACCGTATCGAGGCGGCAAGGGATTACCGGTTTTCTGCGTCAAGTATTTAGAGAATGTTTACCCTATTATCTTCTAGCAACTATCAGTAGCCTAAATGTAGAAGTATCACCTACTTTAAAGTTTCAAACATCTGAGAGCTATGGAGCGTCTGAGAGCTTCGTCAATTTTTTTCTTTGACTTAATGAGCGTCCTAGCAATCCACGTAAGAGCTACTCAGTTTTCATGACAGAGTTTAAGACCATAGAATACTATTTCCTTAAGCTCGAATGGTGTTTCTCGATTCAGCATCAGTTAAAATATATCTTTCTCGATCAAATCGCTTAAAATGAATAGATATCGCAAATTCTACAGCATCTTTCAAAAAAGATTTTTAAAGTACAATTTCAAACGCAATTTTATCCACGATTTTAAAATTCATAAAAAATATTCGGTTAAGTTTCGAATAAGAATTTTATGTTCAGCCTGTGCTTCACGTAATCGATGAAATTCCATATTTTCAAAATGTCATCCTAAATTTTTTTTTACATTTTCGTTATTCTAAAATCCCAACAGTAAAGTCAGTAATTCTGTCTTACGATATTTTCACATTAAAATAAATTAAATTATAGAAAGAGTGCTGAAAAAATAATCGTAAAACTTTTTATTGTAATAATAAATACAAGATGAAATATACATCAAACTGACAGGTTGTAGGGTTGAAGATAATTCATTCGAAGATAATTCAGTATATTAAGTTCTTTAAATATGCATCTAATACATAAAATGTATTTTTTTAAATTTTTATATCACTTTGAAATTCTAACTTATCAACATGATCATGATTAATAATTTCCACACCATACACACTACAATATCTTCATCTAGTTATCAATAGTTGTAGTGGAAGTCATTTTGGCCTTCGTAAATTCAAAAAATGATTTAAGCCCAATGTTGATGAGTTTGCAACGGCCCTTCATGCAATTATGTGAACTCTAGCGCACATTTACGACAATATAATTGTTTCGTGTGCTCCGTCGCAATATCGTCTCCCAATCATTGAGCCACATAAGCAGTGGAGGACATTTCCATAGGCCCACGCGCCTACCGGCGTCCATATTACATTGTGCCGTTTCCTGAAGCCGCGTTGCCATCAACTCTCGCGCCCATATTGCGCAGTTAATAGATTGATGGTCGTTGCGACGCAATCTAAACCAAACACGCGCATTCGTGCGAATTGTAATTGGATTAAATCCCCATGCGGTCACTACATGTTATTTGAGTGCGCAACTATGTGGAATTTAATGGATGGAGCCTGGCCGGTGGTTGGAGACAATACGATTTGTTTGGTGTATAGATCACGCGCGGTCCGTGTGCCAAATGTTGTACTCACAAATTGCATTAGGAGGGTTTATGCTAAAAATACTAGCGGATAGACTTTCAGAAAATAATGACTGTAGAAAACTGCGTGAGTTTCTGGAACGGCGTTCTGATCGGGCATTAGCTGCCGCTGCTGCTGCTGCTACTGGAATGTCTCCAAATGGGTTCTTGGCAGGATTGCCATCCGTTGAGAGACACAAAAAACCTGGCTCCCAGCGCGCACTGGAGGCTTCGGGTGGAGATATCGGTGCTCTCGTCGCGGCTTCGGTTTCTTTTCGTCTGGTTAGATTGCCTAACACGACTCTACTTTAAGCAAAGGCAAACTATTGTAATTTCATTGTTTGATTTAATATTGTACAGAAACCAAAATAGTATTTGCACAATTAATAGGCCTAATAATATTGTTAAAATTATTTGTATACTTTCTGTTTGTGTGTCATTTAGCATAATAGTTTTAAGTGTGAAGCTTCTATCTCGCATTCTCTAGAGACAGTTCAAGTTTTGGTTAACGACCCAATCAAAGAGCCCACTTTTTATATTAACGCAAAGCAAAACCAGACATTACATTTACGACACAGAACAATGTCCATATACAAAAAATAGAGTGACGATGTTGGGCGGCGAATCTCTTCTAGGCTGCTCAACCAATGAATGGGGTCTTGAATCACTTTCGTACACGACTGTCAATTTTTTTAGTGATAATAGTAGATGCTGAATGTTCACCTGTTTCCAGAAATATCGCCAAAAAACACAAATGTATATTTTTTAACATTTTACTTACGAAAGTCTGGATCCAGTATCTACTACTTTAGTATCTACTTTAAAACTGTTAGGTCATTCTAAGCCCCACCGCAGCAAAAAGGTAGTACTGATACAATTCTAAAACCACGAGACATCCAAGATCTCATAACAGCACGCGTAATTCCCGCCACATATTTCAGTTGCAAATGAAGAGTGAAATCATTGCCATTGAACGAGGTCTTGCGTGTAGCGTCACATTTTGAATTCATATTGCGACAGCCGAGTACAATTAACTCAAGATAAGCACGCTCTTTGTAATGGAAAAGACGTCAGAAATCAGTAAAAGAGACGCAGATAAGAATTCCTTGGTGTACCACAGAGGGCTTTGTCGGTATGTATGCAATTGTAAGCAACCGTGACCTGGCATACTGCAACAGGAAACTGTGGCAAGCTACATCGGACGTTTCTTGTATGCAAACAAAGGACGTAGGAGAAATTAGAATACAAATGACGCTAGTTTTCAAGCAATACACTCTTCTAACCCATTGACCTGAGCAAATGTATATCGTGGGGCGGAGTAAGAGATTGCTAAGTCGGGGACTTTCTTCCCTTTCGGATCCCCACCCCTTTATCTTCTAAAGCCCGAATAGTCTAAAGCTTGCTCGCTAATGGTCAATTCCATGGTCGAACAACCCCTATCAAAAGGGTCAATGAAGTGTTTAATTTTTTCATTAAATCTAACACAGGTATCATTATCCCCAAAAGAGCTGACCAATTCAAAATCGTTGGATCAGTGTCTTATACACACACACACACACACACACACACACACACACACACACACACACACATACAGGTATAATTCGTACATAATACATACATAATACGCACATATACTTATCGGTGGTAAGTAGTCGTGTTTTTTGTTTCTTTTATTTCAATTTTTTTTTCTCCTCACGTTATTCTTTTCCTCTTTCTTTTTCAATGTTCGAGAGTTTCCAACTAAGCAGGTTGATTGAATATCTCCCAACCGGCCACTAATACGATCCGTCCACTACAACGGGGAAAATATAGGGTGGGCGGGCGGGACGGGACGGGACAGGCAAAAGAGCGTGCGGGCACACGCCTGTGCGTGTGTGAGTGCGTGCGTCGAAGGCGAGGGGCTGCCGGCCATGGTGCGCACGGCATCCGCGCGTTACGACGCACGGGGCGCGTGTTCCCACATACGCGCGTGCATGCGTGCCAGCCCCCTCTGCTCTGGGCTGGCAAGGGCGAGGGGTAGTCTTCCAATCTCACTCAACTTTTCTTTATTTTTTAACGATTCACTCTTGGGACCCTTGGGAAACTCACGCAGACCATGATAGCTTTCCGGGGTGTGATCCTAGGTTCCGGTCGGGGCAAAATATAGAACTGTAGCTTTCTAATACGATCGTCTTAGTTTCTATAGCCGTGTGCAGAAATAAAGCTCAGGAAAGCCAAGTAGGCTAGATACGATGATGGGAATATGTTATGCTCAACACGTCTCCCTTACCACCAGGCGTGGTTAATAAATGAAGACAGGGTTCAGGCATGGGAACATCGCTAGCAAGTCGGATTAACCAGACCCCAAAGTGCCAAATGTATATCTTTGAATTTTACTCAAAGGTTGATACGCCGAATTTAAAAGCACACGCGCGTGCGTGAGTTCGAGTATAGCTTAAGTTATACCAATTTATATTCTTTATCTTTGTAGAGCTAATTTCATTAAATACACCGACATAAATTGTCCGCTTGTTAGCAGCAGTGAAGACTTCTACAACCGAAGAAAAAACTTAATATTCCCTTACTCTTCCGATTGATCTTTTGTTATCAGTGTGTGTCTGAAAGACATTTTGCAAATTTTGCACTTATATTAACTGCTATACTAATATTATAAAATGAACTGTTATACTTGATATGTGAACTGTGCATAGTTAATAGTATTAATGTCAATCTCGCTTCATATCAATGAGATAGACAAAAGAATCAAATAATTCTGAAAATGAAACCTGTTTTCTACATTTCAACATCGTAAGAGATTTTCAAACGTTCCCAAATAATCCGTCTTTCATTGTTGCGCAATTTTTTTTTCTTTCATTCTGTGAGAGTTTCCAAACAATCCTACGGAACACATGGAAAAGGCACATAAAAATTACATTTTTACGGCCTATAAAAACAATTCTAAATATTTTTTCTTTCGAGTAAATAGCGCGACGTACTTTGTGGAGAACGCCAGGAAACACTGGCCTCCCGCGGGCAAGTCGATGGACGATCTCTTCCCGGGAAGTAGAGTCTACTTTCAGTCTGAATTCACGACGGATGAAGGAAGTGCAGAGTTAGGGAAGAAGTGATGAGGGAGGGAGGAGAAGGAGGTGAGGAGAGGAGTGAAATGTAAAACAGATTGGATAGAATTGAAATTATTTTCTTTCAATAGTTGACAATGATAACCAACTGAAATACACGTCCGCCTAATTATGAATTTAAATCAATTTCGCGCTTAAATTATGATAAACTAAATTTCTTGATGTTCTTCGTATGTCGTTCGTTGAACTTCTTCTAAAACTATAAATACATTGATTGTGAAGTTTTTACCTCACATAAATCCATGGTTTAGGGAAAGCGAATTGTTCATTGCATGTAAAAATACAATGCAATTTTGTGTGACCTGCTGTTCTTTTTAAATCACTTGGTAAAAAGTGATAAGTGGAAAACGCTTTTTAATTGTTAGTGAATAATATGGTAGATGTTCATACTTCCCAGGAAGGTGTCCTCACAAAGCGCAGAGATGTTAAACATCAAGGGAGAAATACTAAAGAAATGCCTCGAGTTTTCGGCAGAAGATGTCGCCGAAATGGGTGCGGGACGATAATCGGGAAGCCACGCGCGTAGGGCGTGGAGCGACGAGCAATGGACAATGACGCTGCCATGTGGTGGGTGGGCAGTGGTGGTGGTATTTGGACAAGCAATGAGTGGTCGAAAGACGGGTAGATGTCATGCAACTGCTGGACGGGTGACGGGGGACGGGTCGCAAGGCAGGGCAGGCTGATTGAGGGAATTAGCAAGTGAGAAAATGAACAAGTGGGGACTGATTGATTTATTTTGCTTTTCCAGCCGTGTTAACTGCTATGGTCAGTAGTTTCATGAGAGTAGATCAAGTTATATCCAGCCTGTTATTGGTCAAAAAACACGGTAACAATCGATCTGAGAGCCAAAAGCTAGAATTCTTTGCCAAAAAAGGCTGAATTTAACCTACCTATCCAGCTAGTGTCCATCAATTTCGAGACACTGACTCAATGATCCCGCAATCAAAAACTTTGCAGGGACAGCAGTAGCCAGTTGCCCCCAGCCATCTCAATCGGTGCGAGAGGGGCAGTGAGTGATTAGCCGAGAGAGTGAAAGAACTGATGAAGTAAAATAGCCGAGAAGGTGAAATACGGAGTGAAGCGACCGAGAGAGTGAAGCGACCGAGAGAGTGAAGTAGCAGAGTGGATGAAGTACTCGAGAGAGTAAAATAGCCGACAGGGTGACTGGGTGAGTAGACGGGTGAGTGGGTAATGCAGCGGCTGAATGGAAGGGGAGCGGGGAGCGGTGGGCGAGGCGCAGAGGCACGGAATGAACGCCGGGCAGAGAGCTCGCGACGGACGTTCAATTTGTAGAGTCAACAGGCGCCGGCGAGCGATAACAAATAGATGGCTCCTGCAGGAGTAGAGGCCGCGCGCCGCGCCGCCCGGGCGTTTACTTTCTTCAGCCGAAAAGTCAAACAGCGCCGCCTCCGTCGCCCGCCTGTGAGGCGGCCGCCGCCGACACACTGTTTCTAATTGATTGTTATGGGTCCTCCGCCGACGCGCCGCGCCCATCGCCCCTTCCCCACCCCCGACCGGCGAGGCATACCTGCACTGTTTCCACAAACGACTGGGGAGGAGAGGCGACGTGATCAAGAAGGGTGGGGTCGGCGGCGGAAAGGGGACTGGAGATGACGCCGGGAAAGAGGATATCTACAGGATGTTGGTGGCACTGGGTACACACTGGGTAATTTGTATCTGACAAGTAGAGATGATAACTTGGTCGAAGTTAATGGAGCGGTTTTTGTCTCTACCTGCAATTGTGTTGGTAATGATAGTGTTGACATAAGAGAATGTATGGATCTCCGAAGACGGTATAAATATTATGCTACTGACTACCAACCAGTTGTATATATCATTAATTCGGGGAGAATGGTACTTTTCATGACGAAAGAATGTTTTCGATGTGGAATGAAGTGGGAAGGAAGGTAGCATGAAAGAAGGAAATTTTTGAAGAAGTTTTTGAGTTTCGAAGAGGGTGTCGCGTGTAATTGAACTGTCAGAAAGGATGAGAAAGGCAGGGAGGGAGAGAGAGAGGGAGAGAGAGAGGGAGAGAGA
>BOPP01000061.1:4933809-4948398 GCA_017312745.1 Gryllus bimaculatus
AGAAAGGGGGGGAGAGAGAGAGAAAGGGGGGGAGAGAGAGAGAAAGGGGGAGAGAGAGAAAGGGGGAGAGAGAGAGACGAGACGAATGATATGCAGAGAATAACTGAGGAAGGGGCAGATGGAAGAGAGAGAATGAGAGAAAGAAAATATACAAGTGACAAAGAGGATTATAGAGGAAAGAGGGTGAGAGACATGAAGAAAAGTGAGAGGGGGAATGAAGTTTGAAGATAGAAGAAAAATATAGAGTAACAGGAGTGAACATTAAAAGTATCGAAAACCAACGAAAGAAGAGGGATTAAATCACATCAATAATATTAACATCTGTTATGATAACTTTCCTGAGCCATCACAAGTTAAAGGCAACAAAGAAGGACAAACGGACAGCGGACGAATTCGCGGCAACCAAAACGGAAGAACAAAGAACAACGTACGAAACAAGAACTAAAAAATTCTCTCCCGGGGCGAGGATGTGGCGAAAGCGTGGACAAGGCGCGGAGAAAGCCGTATACGCGAGGGCCGAACGTGGGCAGGATCGGCGCCAAGGGCTGGGCTGCGAGGCGGCCGTGCGAGGGCGTCGACGGGGCGGGAGGGAGGGAGGGAGGGCGCGCGCGAGGCGCATATCGAAAGGGCGGCTGCGGCTGCCGCCGAAACACGCGACGACGGGAAAAGAAGTTGGCCGCTGGGTGTGCCCGAGTGGAGGCGTCGCTACTAGAAGGCTACTGCGCCGGAGGTGATGGTGACTGCGGAGGCAGTCAAGGTGGTGATGATGGACAATAGAGGAAGAGGATATGGTGGGGATTGAGGGGGTGGAGAGAAAGAAGGGAGAGACGAAGAAAGAGGTGGAAAATGAGGCCGCGGAGGAGAAAAGAGATGCAGAAAAGCAAGGCAAGGTGAGAGCGGGAGAGAAGGCACGGGAAAGGGATACCCAAACATGCGGCGTGGGAGAGGGTTGGACAGGGAGGGGAGCAAAAACTCGAGGAAGAGCGGAAAACGAGTGTTGACGGAAACGCGGGTACGGCGGTGGCGGCGGGTGTTGTGGAGAAGACGAAAGTAAATGCAGAGGCGAGCAGAAGCAGAAGAGAGAGAGAGAGGGGAGTAGGGGCGAAGGATACGAGGACGGAACGGAAGTGTGTGCGGAGGCGAGGGAGGGGAAGAGAACTGGACGAGAGCGGTGGCGAGGATGGGGCCGGAGGCGAGGGCGGAGGCGAGAGTGGAGATGATGGCGCAGGCGAGGGCGGAAGCGAGCGGTGGCGAGCGCGGAGGCCCGGATGGCGGCGAGGGCGGAGCCGCAGGCTGCGGCGTAGAGACAAGGGCGGAGGCAGCGGCGGCACGTAGGCGCACGGGGCCCCTTTTTCCGTCGACCCCGGCGGCGGGCCAGCGGCCGCGGCATACAGATTCGGCGCTCGGCGCGCGGCCCGCGATGGCGGAGGCCCAGGCGGCGCGGAGCGGCCCGATTGAACGCGGCGCAGGCGCCCATCAAGGGAAGCCGCCGGCGCGCGGATGAGCACTTTATGCGAGGGGCGCGGGGGAACGGCGGGCGGCCCAGCCACCCACGCGCTCGCAGACCAGGCAATACGCGACGACCCCTTCACTTGCCGAACCCTTTATGAGGCCTACGGGCGCTCACGACGGTAAGATAAAAATTTAAAAGCTTTCAAACGTAGAATAAACAACAGATTCGTTCACAAGAAATTGTTTTAGACGTTTTTCAAATGTTATTGAAAAGTGTTGTTCCAAGACAACTACAATAATAAACCTCTTTGTAGTGAAAAGTGAGGTATGTAAAAACTGAGTTACATTTTTTGAAGTTTTCATTTTATTACAGGAAAAACTATCCACAAATAAACAGTTCAATAGGTTTAAGTCAAAGTGTTTAATGACATATTGTATGCGTTTCAACGAATATCGTGGAGGATATTTCATCGGTTTATCGCAGGTCATGTTATACTTCTCGGATAAATATACGGCATACAATAGCATCATAACGTGTTTACACAACTCACGGCTGCAAGCAAAACATTCTAACACTCTGCATCATAACAGCTCACGGCGGCTACAAAACTCCCACTACGAAAATCTCAAAATCACGATTTTCAAATCAAGGCATGATAAAACATGCATTTCAAGGTAGAGGGAAATTGAATTGACGGGAACCGTTTTGGAGACTATTTAACGAAAAACGGTTTGCAAAATTTTGAGTCGTGTAATTTAAACGCGTTTTGTTATTGCAGTGTAAATGTAAAACTTTACAAATTTTAATTGTCAAAGTGCATTTATGAACTGATCCCACAACATAATAATAATAATAATAATAATAATAATAATAATAATAATAATAATAATAATAATAATAATAAACAGATAATGCAAGATGGCGCCGAGTTGTGTCCCTCGGAATTCATCAATGGTATGTGGAGCAACTGAAGACGGGATCAAATTCACGAAACATGTGTATAGCTAATCGTTTTTAATATTCAATATATTTTAAAATAAATTTTGTGCGTGATACCTCCTGAATCCTTTATCATTGTGGATACCACAATATCTCTGCAGCCGTCACGGAATTTACAGTAATAACAATAATAGTAATAACAGTAGTATATGGAACAAGAGGAAAATGATACAGTAATATTCGCGGAACATATTTATTTTGTTATTTTCAATATGGATATAATTAAATTGAACCTATACCACAAACGTACGTACGTACGTAATTGGACCAGGGAAAACCGCACCCACGGGGTCGCGCGTAGGCGCGAAACGTCCCATCCGGAGCTAGGCTAAAAAGCGCGGGGCGGGCGGCGGGCACAGGGCCGGGGGCGGCCGACAAGGGACGCAGTGGGCTAATTTGCTTTTAATGCGCTGTAATCCCTACGACTCCTACGCGTCCCCGCCACCGCCGCCACCCGAGGCATTAGCACGGCGCTGCAAAGTCATCGTGCGCGAGCGAGCGGGGGCCTCGCGTGCCCACGCGGGCCCCTGCCCCCCCCTCGCCCGCCGTGCCTACGGCGCGCGGGGCCCACTCGAGCTAGTAGAAAAAAGAACGGCAGGAGTGTCGGCTTCCGACGACTGGCCCGGGCTGAGCGACGGGGCGACAGAGGCAGCCTGACCGTGATGGACGTTGCGACCAGGGAATTACGTGGTGTGTTCATACGCAGGAAATAAGGAATAAAGGAAACGTAATAATCGATGGGCAACGCCAAAAGGGGAGTGAGTCGATGTTAGATGAGAATATCAAGACTTTGAACTACCCGATTGAAGAACGGAACGATAGAAACTAACGCATTGTAGGAAGGATGATAAAAAGAAAAGATACCATAAGCTTACTTTTTAATTGAGCTAGTAAATTCCACATTAAAATTCTGTTCAATACAAGCGCTTAATTTCACTGAACGCTTAACTTAATGCAAGAGTTTCTAATACTGTCGTAAAATACTTTCATATTTTTAATCGACAGTGACGCTAGAAAATCAGAAGTCTTTTTTTTTTTTTCAAAAATACTTTACGAGATAAAATATACTCTTGAATGTGCTGGTGTACACATTACCAACTGAACAAAATTGATCAAATAGAATTTAGAAAACGCACCAATGTAATAAATTATGAAGTTTCATTTCATTCTCTTACTCAAAAATATCGTCTTTTCTATGATATTCGAGTATATTCGCAGAACAATTTTCTTTTTCTGCATAATTCTCATCCACTTTTAACTCACGCATGTATTCCAAAGTACAGTATTACCCACTAAAACATTCGACCCTGTCCAGAGATGACAAGGCTCCTGAGTCCCAAACCCTTGCCCTATCTGCACTCCAGCTCCACCTGACCCAGCTGCAGACAACTGACCTGGCCGGGGCAGTATTAGCTCCGGCAACAGCTGTTGACAACCTTTCGCCCCCCTGCGCCAACGCCGGTTAATGCGTGCGCCGTGTCGCACATTCCACGCACTTTCACGCATGTGCGTGCGCCTTGTACGTGCCGCGGAGGTCGCGTACGCACCGGACAAACACAATATTCCGCTAATTGGAAGTCCGACCTGTGCGTGTGTTTTCGCGGCGAAACGACCTCAACGCTGTCTCGACTTCATTTTGCGAATTTCTAACCCGTGTTCCAGGAAAAAGCATTTTTCACTACGCGTTTCTTTGGTGCAACAGTAGCAATTTAGGAGAAATGTTGGCCCGAGATTCAACAATGTTTACTGCCATAACCGAATGATTGAGGTAAAGTTCCACAAGAGCTTGCAAAATGTTACTGATTTAAAGGTGTCGCGATACAAAATGGACGAAAAGGGTTTTCTTTATTCAAACGAATATCCTAAAAAGCTTTTCATTTCGACATTAGTTTGTTCAAAGGTTTTCGTACTCTTTCGTAGGTCAAAGATTTGTTTTCTGAAAATGCATATTCCTTTTGAGTTTATCCACATTTTTCACTTTCCGAATTTAATTGTTATTTGAACCGAAAAACAAATACTAAAAATGTATTCAGTGTTGCATTTGAAACTATTATAACTAATTGGATTTGCCTAAGAAATAGTAAATGAAAAAAACATTATTTGAACTTTACAAAAATTCATAACGTTAACGATTTGCCATTGAGCCTTTAAGGAAAATAAAAAAGTTAAGGGGCTTTTACTTAATACACTTGTATGTTATTGAGACGAGCTCAGTAGACAGTATTATTATGCTTTAAAATGTAGTAAAGTATGACAGTTTGCATTTGTGAATATGTCGACTTGAAAACTACTTTGAAAAACATTGGTTCGCATTGATGAATGTAATGAACATTATGCTGTTTCACGTTTCCGTTTAAAGATGTGATGGTGAAATTATTAGTAACAGTTTACATATATCTCGTAAATATGAATGTTTATACGACAAAAATCTACATTTGGGAACAAGTACGATGAACAATGCCCATCGCAATACCTTTATAAACGAATTACAAAGCCAAAATAAACCATATTACTTTCAGCAGCTGCATGATTTAAATATAAGTTTGCGTGTTTCTTGAAAATTATATTTGTAAAAATTGTATCGAATCTTTTAATTGCAAAATCGTAAGGAATGTCGTACTACCGGGCGCAGAGAGTGTTATGAAGATCCCAACACCAAATGTTCCATTTAGGTTGATTGATAAGCGTTTCCAGGCACGTCAACTTCAGTTCCTAATCCCGCAAGTGTAGTGTATGTTTTTTATCGCGAGAGGTGGCGGTGATCTTCCCCACCGCTGAATGGGGAGATCCGGCGCCAACCTCTACGTCGGACTTCGGGTGTTTCCCTTACCAGGCATCTCCAACGGGCAGGGCCCAGCCGGAACAAGCACTAAGCTCCCAACTAGCCTTAGACATGTGTTGTAGAGTAGGGATGAGGAGTTAGGAAAGATAGGATAAGGCACCGAAAAGAACAGAAAAATTGCGCGCGGTCCGTGGCCCGATTGTTAGTGAACTGCTCCGGCATTCACATGGCGTTCATCGCAGAAAGCACGAAAAACTACAGATCAGAGCAGCCAGCCGCTAGAATTCTTCTCCAGACTAATTCGATCAACGAATCCAGTTAGTGTCGAAAATCCTGCCATTGTCGAGACCCGTACCCCAGAACCTCCCGGTCAGCGCGGTGACCTCAGTTGATACACTGAATCTCATAATCCGGTTTCCATTTAGAAAACATAAACGTTTCAGAAAGCAGGATGACATCGTTCAACGCCAGAGGAAGAGTAACACTGAAGGATTACGAGCCTCCCGTCGGCGCGCCGCGCGTGGTATGGAGGCGCCTGCAGGTAGCCCGAACAGGACCAGGCACGTGTAGCGGGCCTGGCGGGCGCGTGGGTCGCGTGAGGAGGCGTCTCGGATTGATTTCTCAGGCTTTCACCGGATTACGCAGAGACAAGCGACGGCGGTGGGGCGGCCGCCTCAGCGACAGCGCCGCCGCCGCTCTGGCGCCGCATTTTGAGGCGAAAAGCGCCGAATGGTGCGCAAAAAAAACGAAATAAATAAAAATATTTAAAACATCGTTTACTTCATGAAGTGCTTGGGCAACAGCACATTTAGTTTTTAATTGCATCTCTTTTAAGTCCGTAGAATTACGATGCCATAAAAAAAGAGAACGAAAAACACATGATAAACGGTCAAATTGACACTTCTATACAAGGTAGTATATTTTTCAATGAATTTCATTAAGTGTGTGGCTGTTTAACAGTGACTTTCATCATTTGCCAAGGAACTAGTATCAGTGACTTCGAATAGTGCCAGTTACTCTGTAAGTGGATCATCCATTTTCTTTCTTAAAATAGGAGCGGATCCAGAGACGAATTCTGAGAGGGGAAATTCAAAGTGTTTCGTCGGATATGTCATATTACAGATTTTCTAAAATACCACAGACAACACTCATGCTGCGATACAATTTTAATCGTTTTAACGACACTCCGAAACATTTTTTTTTGCTGAAAATCTCGTGAAAAGTTAAAATTAAGAGTTACTGAAAACTATTAATTAAAGGGGGAAATTTCCCTCATTTCGCTCCGCATGGGTCCGCGCCTACTTAATCCACATGATAAGATATTTCCCATTTCCACATAATATTCGAAGATACTGGCAAGATTTCGCTTACTGAGATGACAGACAAGAGTCCGCTCTGAAATGTAGTACCTTCGCAGAAGAAAAAGAAGATAAGAGGAAAAGGTGGGGAGAAAAAAAGAAAATCTAACTCTACTACGTTAGTGCAACAAATATAGAATATTAGCAAGGAACACGACAGTACAGAATTGGACAATTTAGCGTTCTAGTTTCGCCTCTATAATTCAGCATTATTCTTAAATAATTATGAAAAACATTTTTACACCATTGCGGAGAGAGAGCGAGAGAAAGAAAGAGAGCGAGAGCAAGAAAGAGAGCGAGAGCAAGAAAGAGAGCGAGAGCAAGAAAGAGAGCGAGAGCAAGAAAGAGCGAGAGAGAGCGATTTCGGCCCACAGTACACGCGAGAGCGCGCGCGCGCGCGCCCACGGCAGGCCTGCTTGCATTATAAATCCCCATCGACAGGAGCTCCGCATTAGGCTGCGCTACACGCCGTCGCCCGCCCGCCGCCCGCCTTTCTGCCTCCGACGCGCGTGTCAATCGGGCGGGGCGCGCGCGGCCCCCGCCGCCATGTCCCGCTTGGCTGCGCGCCGCGCGATTCATGGACTGCGCAAAAGACAGGCCGCCGCTAATTCCACGACAGCCTCGTTTTAATTTCATTACTGCCAGATTACAGGCGGTAAGTTACGGTGTGATTCATGGGTTCGCGATAAAGAATGGGATCGCGAATGTTGCAAGGTGCCTCTTGCCTGTTTCGGGAGCTGAACTTGTAACATAACATTGTAGCACGATCAAGATTTTGAAACTATAATGATAAATAAATGATTATTTTTCTCAGCAACTCCACAATTTCTGTAAACTTATCAGTACGTACATTCAAATGCCCAATGATAACATTTTTGGTACGAGCTAGAGTAGTGGTTAAAATATTCTGGAAAGGTTAATATAAAATTATTCATATAATTAATCATAACATCGTTGATATAATTAAATAAATAATATAATTATAATTATATCGACATAATTGATATATTTTTGTATATTTCGATTTCCTCTAGAGATTAATTGAATAAAAGCGGTTGGAAATGAAACAAATTGACCAAAATATAGTATTCTGTGATTCATCCAGAAAGTCTAAACAAAAATCGTCATTCACTTCACTGAAGAAAAATCTGAATTATATATCGTTAAGGATCAAAATATAGAATGACTCAAATACGTTAGTCCTAAACTCGTACTTTCTGCTATAAAATAACGAACGAAAAACTAATAAACAAAATAATAAAGCTTAATTTTAAATAGTAATTTAAAAACGCTTATCTGAACAACCTTAAACATGACAGCACCACAACATAAAAAGAAGCACCTTAGTTATTGTACGTTCTCAGAGGACCTCGAAACATAAAAATCACAGCCTTCACAAAAACCATCAATCAAATAGCGCGTAATAACAGGGGACATCTGCCAAGACGCAGATGCAAGGTCCCCCTCTGCCCTCCAACGTTCCCCTTCCGAAGAGGAGACAGGCTGCCCCCCTCCCTTCTATTCCCTCCTCCCTCGCGCCGCCGAAACAAAATTACGTCGCCTGTCGTTCGACCTTCCTCCTCGCGATGCCTCGCTGCACAAACCCTCCCCGCGAGAACGCGTCTCGCGAGCAAGAGCAGGTACGCGAGTGGCGCGTCGTTTCTCTCCATCCTCGACCTCGGCCTCGCCCACTGTCTGTCAGAATCGACTTCGCAACTGCGTTTCCACCGGACGGATTGCCAGTCCGCAAACGAAGCCTTTTGGACTAGGAGAAACTACGTTCGAGGCCCCGCACCGCTGCGATAGCTCAGCGGCAATGTTATGGCCTCTGCAGCATAGTTGATTGGGAGGTCCCAGAGAGGGAGTTTCGACGGTGACGAAGTTTTTGACACTACCTACGAAGCTGGATCGAACTCAACCAGTGAATGGGGGATTCTAGCAGTCGGCTTCTCTGATCGGTAGTTTCCCGTGGTTTCTTCGATAAATACCACGTGAAGCTGTGCCGTAACAATCTACCGGGCGCGATTTTTCATTTCACCTCGTTTTCTTACATCCTTGCCTCCACGTTTCCTCTCACCCATGCTCATACTTATACTTATACTTACTGGTGTACTAGTAAGAGTAACTAGGTAGAGCACCAGCACTATCACACATCGGGAGTTAAGAGCTTGTCCGAAGTGGGGCAGTGTCCTCCTGAAGGAAATACCTGTGTGTGAGTGAGTGAGTGAGTGAGTTAGTGAGTGGAGTTTGAAAACTCCGCATGACAACTTGTAGGCCAACACCGGATTTCCTCTTCCAGCAAGGAGAAACACAAACACCTCTCGTTGCATACTTACACTAGGTGAAAAACTATATATGAAAGATGGGCGAATAATCTGTAAATACCCTAACTCACTCAAATCCCTTCGATAACACTAGCTAAGTGACTGTTGAGTGGCGCCACTAAAAGAATTCTAGAAGCGGTTCTCCGACGGCTCGTTTTCTAGATTTCTTCGTATCAATTCCAGGCGGAAGCCAGAGAAAAACCGCGATCAATGGACAACGGACGGCATGCGTTCCTTCCTTCCCCTCTCTACACCCACTCCCATATTTAGAACCCGGCGTTAGATTGATCCCCAATACCCTTTTGTTAATTTCCTTACGATCTCAATTTACTCTTGAATAATTGCGGGAAAGTAGAATATTAGGCCAGAGCCCAACCTGGGTCGCAGCACTGCAAGGAGGGAGAGAGAGAGAGAGAGAGAGAGCGAGGGGGTATAAAAGATAGAAATGAAGTAAGAAGAGAGAAATGAAAGATGAAGAAAGTAAGAAATAAATAAGGGAACAAGTGAAAATGGGGAAGGAAGGGCGAGAGGCAGATTGAAAGTAGTAAGTAGAAAAGGGCGAGAGTCAGAGACAACAAGTGCAAGAGCTTTGGAGAGTGAGTTTTGGAGAGTGAGAGTGTGTTTGAGTGAGACAGCGAATGAGAGAGAGCGAGAGAGAAGGGGGAAGGAGAAGTAAAGAAGTGCAATACATTTCGCTCCTCGTCCTGGTCGCTGTCAGAATCGAGTTCGCGAATGCGCTTCGCTTTGGCCTCGCGGATCAAACGAAAAATTCCCTCGCGAGATTTATTGCTTCATCATCTCTGGCGGTGGGAGACATACATGCTCAAATGCATTGGCATCTAAATATTTTTCCTTTCTGAAAAAGGTCAAACGAAACGTCGTTGGAACTCTCAAAAAGCGTATGAAAGTTTATCCTTTTTTTCGTTTCTCGAATTTTGTATACTTTCATTTGCTTTGAGCTGTCGTCTCTTTCTAGTTTTCAATTGGCAAGGATAAACATTTCGTACTTTTTATCTAATTTGAACATACAAACGAGAATTATCAACGACAAAGATATTTTGATAGGAAAAGAACTCGCATATAAAATCATGTTTCCTTCACGTTCACTTACAGTAACTTTTCTTCAATTAGGTTTCAGCAATACGAGTATCGCATTGCGCTACATATTGCTCAATCAAGAGCCATTGCCTTCAATATCTTAATACCCTTGGGCTGTCCGTCGCACACTATTCGAAACGTGAGATAAAATTCTCAGACGTCAACTCACTAGCGATAACAGAACTATGAGAACATGCATTTTCTGCATGAAACAAAGGCGAAAAGCTCACTTGAGTTAAGGCCATGAATCAATCATATTAACTTTGTGAACATTCATCGACGATCTTTGTAACTGCATCAAAAATATTTTCCCAAAACATTTTCCTGAAAGAAATTTAGAAAATTTAACTGATTTTACTTCAAAATA
Source organism: Gryllus bimaculatus (assembly GCA_017312745.1). Taxonomy (NCBI): domain Eukaryota; kingdom Metazoa; phylum Arthropoda; class Insecta; order Orthoptera; family Gryllidae; genus Gryllus; species Gryllus bimaculatus. The sequence continues at coordinate 4,944,191 of BOPP01000061.1, forward strand.
ATTATTTTACTTTTTAAAACAGCACATATGATTAAATAAAGTAAATTTCACGACGGATAGAAATCGTGGTGTGTAATGAATTATAGAAACAATGTGAAAGAACTTAATGAAAATTATGCGGCTTATGTGTTCAAAAAAGCTTTTTTCATACATTTTGCTTCCTACAAAACACCCGACATTCAAGACAAAATATGTTCGATTCACTGGGGTGATTCTATCATGGTATATAGATTCCGTACATTAGCTAGGTTACTGCTTTTGTAATCGACGTTTTTCATGTGTTTAGGAGTTTGGCAAAAAAGGAATCAATGTTTACAATTTAATTTTTTTTGCGAACTCTGAATTTCTGAATCACATTTTTTGAGGATCGCTTATACTATGAAAAGCTTCGCATTTCCTGCGACAGTCTGAGCATTGGTAGTAAAAGCAAGTTTGTAATATCAACTAAATACACAAATGCTAACAAAATAAAATATTATTAATTCTGAGAACTGAAGCGTCCGTTGCGCCTACTGAGGGTGAATGGGCAACTCTTATCTTCTGATTAATTTGCTAACCTTGCTTCTTAATTGCAGACTCAGCATGTTTTCAATAGTATATTAAAACCTATTGTAATCACCTCTTTCGGGAAGTAACTTCGGATCTCGAAATTTATTTCACCACGTTTGCTACACAGAGGCAAAACCATCTCGCAGAAGATAGAATACTGTGGTCTTGATACATGAATTATTATCGTGTACGTTACTGCATGATATGTCCAAATTTACGCATATGTCGTGTGTTTTCGGGTTTTTGTCCAAAATGATCTCATGATAATATTCTCCAACTACTCGTAGATCTACACAGAACCGCGCACGTCACAAAATGCGGTTCCACTTAACACGTACTAGGCAGTTCCATCGCAGTGCACCAAGTGCCACCTGGAACGCCAAGCACGTCCCGCAAACGCGTTTCCAATCAACCCGAGCTGGCGGCAGGGGTCCAGCAAATCAGCCGGTAGCACGCCTCGGCTCACCTGCCGCCGCAAACGCCCCCGCAGTATCGAATTTCCACCGCCAACCCCCACCCTCCCCCTCCCCCTCCACCCTCTCCGCGGAGCCAGCAGCTCCGGCAGAAAGAACGCCCGCGTCAAATTACCCAAATTAACAATGATTAATTATGCTGCGTGCAACCGCGCGGCTCCATAGATAAAATATCGATAAATCAAAACTACGGCAACAATGGCCGCGGAAAATACAATAACGCCGTTTCCGACCCGCAACATGGCTGCAGACAAAAGAAGGGTGCGGGGTAAAATTCCGATAACGACCGGCGTTTATTGTTGCTGTTGTTGTTATTAATATTATTTAGAGGAAATGACGCAATTATAAATAGATCTGCGGCCGGTGGCGGCGGTGGCGGCGCGCCATCTCGTGACCTGAGGCGGCAGACGAACAATGGAGCGACGGGTCACGCAGGCGACGATTGGGTCACGCCACGTCAGGCCGCCATTCCAGCACTCACGCACTGGCCCCGCGCCTCAACACAGTGCAAAATGCCATTGCTCTGCGGAAGAGTGACCCGCTAATTTATACCACATGACATGGGAAGCCCCAAGGGAGGCAGCTGACCCTCCCTCCTAGATATATGAATTTCTATCCTGTTTCATCTATGAGGGTCGTTTATTTCAACCTCCGATGGGATACAACGAAATGACAAGAGGAAAGAAGAAATGTGAAGAGAAATATTATATTACCAAAAGTTATGTACAAACCTAGTTACATTTCAATGAAATCGCCGTAAACATTCACGCACTTTTCTTTTGTTTGAACGAGTTTTTGATCCTCTCTCTTCGTTCTGCCAGTGAGGTACGTTTGCACTGATCTTGGCTTTGAAACTAGCTCATTGGCTTGAAAGCTTGTCCTCCCAGACAATTCTGCAGTACCAGAGGGAAATGAAAATTACTCGCCGTTATGGCGGGCTATGCGAGAACGAATAATGAAGAACAACAGAACTACACCAGATGTTTGGTTATGCAGCACTGTGAATATCGGAGTTGTCTTGAATGAGCGCATCTCCACAAGATAGCATTTCTTATTTGAAGCTTTACACAGTATACCGTGTGCCTAAACGTCAGCTAAAAGTAGCGTCCTGGTGTGGTCACTGAAAAATGATTGGAGTTTACGATAAAAAAGATACGAATTTGTTCACTCCCCAAATCCTCCTACTTGTCTAGCGATTTAAAGACTTGATTGAAGGTTGACAAAATCGGCCTCACCGCTAAAGTTTTCTTAATGTTTTTAAAATATATAAACTTATCTAAAGTTAATTTCAATATAATATTTATGTTGCTCTACCATGCACCCCTTACACTAGGGATATAAAACCAACTTGCAATATCTTTCACCACCTCGAGTACGGTAAAAACAGGATTGAGATAACAAAATGACAGGAACAGTCAGTGACTTTTGTTTATTGAGAATACCTAGAGTTCTTGCTTTAGAAAAAGAGGACGAAAACAAACATGAAATCTGTAAGATAATATTTTCAAACAATCCATGAAAACTGGTGATAGCTTAAACATTTGCTTCAGTAATATTCGAGAGAGAAGAACCCAGACTGGAATCCCGGCGTAGGTTGGGATTCCTATCCTTTGGTTTCCCTTCAGCGCCTCTCTGAGGGCGACTCAGCCTCCTCTCCATGTGAGAACCAGGATCTTTCCTTAGGGTAATGGCGGCCGGAGCGTTGTGTTCGACACAATACCTCCTCCTCGTGCCGACGGCAACTAATAGGTGGAACCCTACCTTCACCTCTCCTGTGGGCCACAACTGGGCCTATGTGCAATTTCACAGGGATATCTTTGCCTCTAATATCAGAGAAAACACCTCATTGCTAAAAATTGGTATTACAAAAGAAATCATATGTTATTAATTCTTAATATACTAATGAAATGCTTCTCGCGTTACAAGAAAGAAATAGTTTTTATTCTTTTAATTCGAATTAATTATAATTTTGGTTGTTAGAAAAAGTTAATTTTAATTATATTTACTACTTTATTCATTTTATACATTTAAAATTATAATTTATTGTTTATTTTATTGTGTTGTGTTGTATTTATTCCATTTTTACTTTATTAATAGGAATAATTCTTTTTAAACCCTCCTCTCCCCAAGCGAAAAAAGCGGCTACGCCCACGATTGTAATAGTAATGTTTTGAAAAGCTCAAATCTCTCTGTTTTGTTTTCTCTATTACAATATTTTATTTTTTCTCTTGAGATGGGATTTAAAATGGTCCGAGAGCACAAATACCTCAAAGGAAACGCCAATGGGATAATGGAGATAATTACACAGAAGAGAAACAAAAAAATATCGTTTTTTAAGCTCATTTTATTGAGTAGAGTAACACGGTTAAAATACAAAAACAAAACTTGCCAAAACAGTCATTTTCTTTTGTCTTATTATACCTATCGCATTCGTATAAAATACGTAGTCATGCTACAATTTCTAAAAACAGTTCTGTTATTGTTAAAAACGATTTCATTAGATCAATTTTTATTCTCTTTACAAAACTAGCAAAACAGTATTTTCACAGATAAACTACTGTTTATTCAATTCAATTAGAAGCGATTTCAAATTAATTTGTTATTTCGATAAGGTATATAAGGACATTTCCAATATACGCAAACACAATAACTTAAGCTCAGTATTATTCGCCATATTTTAGCTTTGTTGCATGTGAAAAGTTAACATTTTCTCAGTTTGTTAATATTATTTCAAGTGGATGTGTTTCACTGCTTATCTTGTGGCCAATTCGGAAATGTGGTGTCTTTTTAGATACGTGTGGAATTAACAGCGGATGAAAATATATTTTCATAACAACCGATTCAACTTTACGCGCAGCACATTTCATGACGGCGCGGCACAGCACGGCGCCCTTTGAGGTGGCAGCCCGCGCACGACCCCGCAGAGCCAGCCGGAGCAGGCAGCGCCACGCCAACTTCGAGGGCCGGTTGAGGACGCAATGCACGCCACCGCCAAAAGCCGACACCAGCCAAGCGCGGACGCGAGGGCGCGCCGTGGCGTCACGCCGGCGCAGCGAGAGGAGAAAGGACGAGAGAGAGAGAGGAGAAAGGACGAGAGAGAGAGAGGAGAAAGGACGAGAGAGAGAGAGGAGAAAGGGCAACAGAGAGAGAGGAGAAAGGGCAACAGAGAGAGAGGAGAAAGGGCAA
>BOPP01000061.1:4950631-4964674 GCA_017312745.1 Gryllus bimaculatus
CTAATCCTCTTCCAAGCGTCCCCAAATAGATGCCATGAGGCACGCTGGCTAATACGTTACACTAGAATAAAAAACTTGGAATGCTTGAAATAAAAATTAATAATACGTAGATGCTCGGTGTTGCATTTAGTTTTGTTGAATCTGGCGTACCACTGATACTAATGATGACTGGAAAATATTTTAATGACGTTTCATTGAAATAACATTAGTATTTCAATTGAAGTAACATTAGTGCTTCTTTGATCTCATTCTTATTGAAAAAGAAAAGGGCAAAACTAAAGCAATAGCGCAACTCGAAGAACGGACTACGCTGGTTGACGACACCGAAAGCGGATATTGTGAATTAGAATCTAACATTAAATATCTAACACTATAGAATATTCATCTATTTAATTAAATATACAGGCGAAGGATATTAATATGCAATTGAGGATGCAGAGCATATTTGTTAAGTCATGAACAAAAAGGTGTCTCGCCTTTCCGGCATCAAAATACGCGACTCACTGCCTGAAACTGCATCAAAATACGTGACTGTCCCGAAAAATCGGAATGAATTACTTTTTTAGTCTAGAAGCAACCTGAGGCGAGGCTATAAAAGAAAACTAAAAATTAAAGGCAGAATTCAGTAAATAATTCACAGATTCAAGTGCGTGTACGATTTAACTGTTTGCAACTGGCTCGTGGGGGGAAAAGTGTGCTGAACAAAGTTAACGGCAGGTTTCACCGAAATTTTCTAGATTTTTTTGGTGCCTCGACTCATCACTTACCCTATTTTACTGCCCTTTGTTCATATAATCTTCTCTCATAATCACAATGCACACCGTACAAGAGAGAGGAAGAAAGCAGTGTTAAGATTCTGGCTGTGATATATTTGGCTTATTTGTCGTTGTTTTGAGCTTTTGGTTTATTTGTTGTGATTTGAGAGAGAAAAAAATATACATTGCGCAAACAAATCAGAAGACTTAGTTTTAAGTTTCTCAAAACGTCTGAATCACGTGTGCTCACGTAAATTGATGTTAATCTTCTACAGAACCATGTTTAAGGATAATGTTAAATCTTCCTTCGTCTTTTTTTTCCATTCGTTAAATAATTGAAGTGTAGGAGCAACATAGTGCCAATCGACAATTCCGTGTTTTTTTTGGCAGGTAGAGGAAAGACATTAATCAACTTATGTGTATATTTCTTGCTGCATTCAATAGATATACTGTAGTTCTATGAATACATTTCTGCTGCATTGAGATAATAATGGATTATCTTTTGGAGAAATTCTAAAGCTCTAGCTTCAATTTGCAAAATGTGGTTTATTGCTACATTGTCCTGATCTCTCCACTTATAAATTACGAGAGTTGCTTTTATCTTTGGAGCTGTGTTAACAAATACAGCTAAGATCAAATAAGTATTTTCTGAAGCATTCCATTGCATCAACGCTTCCATATTTAGAGCAATTTACTTGATATCAAATTAATTTTAGTTAATTATCATAACAAATAGTCACTTCATGTACGTGACGTCCGTTCACGTAAACTTCCTCATCAAACGTTTTAAATGTTCTTCACTGCGCCTTCAGTCGACTCCTAAAACCCAGCTCATGGAACCGACCACAATAACACAGTACCCAAATGCACGAAATTAAGGAAACTTCATTTTCATTTTTCTTCTTGAAAGGCGGATTGAGATTTCACTTCCGTGAATGGTAGTTTTGCTGTTCTATTGTTGGTTTCAATTAATCATGTCAGAAATGTGAAACAACAAACTTAATCTAGTTCTCCATTATTCAACTAACTAGTCGTTATCGATAACTGCACTAATGCCTTAACAAGCCACACAAGCATTTAATGGTCCATAGATTTTAAGGTTTTTCATATCTTTTTCTAAAACTTTTAAAGCCAGTACCCTTCGGTATCATGAATAAGGTATAGTTCATGGTACATGTTCATTCGACAATAATAATTTTAGAATCGAATTTTCAGGATTCTAGTTATATTTATCGTACAACTACATCCGGATGACTTAAAAATTGTATTTTGTATTTGATATTGGTTTCAGTACAATGAACGCAGTTCATTACATTTTTACATTCACCTTTGCAACACCCGTATACAACTAATAGTAATTTGCCCTGAACTAAATCCGTGTTCAGACCGCCGCCACTCATATTTCAAGGTAGTTGTCAGAATATATTTGTTTCTTAAATATACTTATATTTAAACATATATACAGTATATTTTTCTATTAAATATATTCATTCAGCCCCATAAGCGATTTGTAAAATCCCCTCATCCCTCCGTAGCAACACAGTTATTTGTGATGACTGCAAAACGACCAACGAACACAACCGATTTCGCTAATAAGGGAACATGAAATGTGCACGTCGCATTGAAATGTGCACACGTGCATTATATTTTCTTGGATAAGAAAGAACTTCAAGGCCTCAAAACGAACTCGTCACTACGTAGTAAAACAACACTTTCGCGACTCGCAAAAACTCTTAACAGGGCTGCGAAGTGAGCGCGTGTCCATATAGGGACCGCGAAGTCCCCAAAAAAGAAGCACGAGGATCGTTCGCGGATGCCTGCCGTTGCGTCACTAAGACGTTGAGGCAGAAACCGCAGAAACCGCGACGAGTATCATTTGTCGACCGGTTCTTAATGGTAAAGGACGCGCGTTCTCTCCATGGCTTGCGAGTCGCGGCGAGTCTTCAAAAATTTAGAGACGCAACAACACCTCGCTTGCCACAACTCATGTGGTCTTGTGGTTAGACGATGGTCACTTGATTCTCCAAGACTAATATTTTCTGTTTTTTTCTCAATTTTCGGGTACAAAACATTCTTATTGAACATATTGATATTATTTACCTTTATATTTCAAATATATGATAAGGCAGCTTATAGCTTATAGCTACGTAGGAATTAGCGTTCTCTTAACAGCGAAAAGTCCTAGGAATCGACTCCCGAAAGTGAAAGGATTTCCAACATTACACAGCTTCGTCGAATTGTGCCGCTGTCTGGAGAATTCCAGCGGCCGGCTGCTCTGATCGGTTGTTTTCCATGGTTTCTCGGATCAACACCAAGGGAATGCCGGAACAATACTCTAACCAACAGACCACGGACCGCGCGGATCTTTCATTCCTCTTCCTTAGTCTATTCTCACCTTGTTCCCACACACTTACACTTAAATGCACTATACTACTAAGTTACACATGTCGGGAGAAGAGCCGAGAGCTTAGTACTTGATTTGGTTCGGGCAGTCCGCCGCTACCTGGATAAGGAAAGTGTTTCAAGCTGATGTGTAAGAAGGGGCCGGTTCTCACCATCTAGCGGGGTATCACCGCCAATTCCCGAGATGAAAATGAACTATTCTTACGAGACTAATTAATATAGCAGTTAATGCGCCCGAAACTGAAATAATCAATCAATCCAAGAATTTTCACCACGCGAATTCCCAAGCATTACCTAAACGGGCCACGGACCGCGCACGATGTTTCCTTCCTCTTCCGTGTCCTATCGTCACCTTTTACTTACACACCTTACACTTGCTTATACTACTCTACCGCGTATGTGAAGAGACCAGTCGGAAGCATAGCGCTTGTCCCAGCTGGGGCGGTGCCCCACTGGTGAGAAGATACCTAGTTGCGGAAAACCTTTGCGCGGGTGATCTGGGCTGTCCGGGTGACGCCAATGCCTCAGGGCATACCAGCCCTGAGGAAGACCACGACAGGATGGTCGAAACGTCGGCAACTCAGCCTTCGACGCGGCGTCACCCGGACAGCCCAGATCACCCACATGACTCTGGTCGCGGAAGCCTACGACTTCACAAAACCTTTGCGCGTCGACGTGTAAGTCGGCGTTGGATCTCACCATCCAGCGAGGGAAGGTCACCGCCGCCACGTGATAAAAACCTGCACTACGATAACGAGACTAATGAACCTGAGAGCTGACGCGTCCGGAAACACGAAATAACCATTCAGTGAATCAACGAATGTCCCCAGTCGGCGTCGAGTGTCCCGGCCGCCGCCGCGGCGCGCCGCCCTCCCGGTCGGGCGCGTGGCCGGTCCACGCCGGCGCAGTTGTCGCACCTGCCAGGCGGCCCGCCGCGCCGGCGCGAGCGCACAATGGCGCATTTCCTTATTCCAGCCCCACGAGAAACAAGAAGCAGGCGAGCGGGGACCGGTTGGTCGCGGCGGCGGCGGCGGCGGCGGCGGCGAGGACCCGGCGGCGGGGGAGGCAGAGGTGGTGGGCCGGAGCGCCGGCGATGCCTCGCCCTGCCCAAGGCCCGCTGCGCTCCCAAACAACCCGACTCACCGTGGTCCCTCCGTCCAACTCGGCCGTGAAGAGCAGAGTTAACAGTGCACACGCCGCCGCCGCCGCCGCCGGTGGGAATTCTGTTGGCTCGTACATCCCGAAAGATAGTTGTTCGCGTTTCCTGTCAGCTGTTGGGATGAATACAGAGCGTTGTTGAGTGGGACATTCTCTGATATTTGGATTCCATTATTTGCGAAAGTTTGTTTTGAAAGCTGATTTCAGTAAGTATTTCACTCGAGTTCAAAAATTAGAACAAATATTCATGTGTAGTGATGAAATTACATTTGTAGTCTTTTGGCATTCGTGATAGGCTCCGATCACACTTCGCACTCAGCACAGCTCACAAGATTTAATCTTTAGTTACGAAACAAACTGAGACAATAATGAATAGGAAACGAGTGGTGCTAAGCAGCACGTACTTTCTCCCCAGTAGTTTCGCCCCAAATTACGCGAAAAGTTCCAAATTTTCGAAAAAGTTTACATGACCTTATTTCAAAATCTATCTTTAAGAGAAGGATTTTTTTGGGAGTAAATATCTGCCTTTAATAATTTAGATCTAGGAAAACTCCGAAAAATTTATGAACTTTTATTATTTTTGAAAAATCTGAGTTTTCAACAAACATGAGACCTACACCATTCTCTTGAACATCTTCACACTAACCAAAAACAAAATTCAATCAAAAATGATCGAGCCATTTTCCTGAAATTTGTAAAGTTGCTCAAATATGTAAAGTACCCTCCCAAAATTGGAAAATCGGCTTCAAATTCAAGGAGCCATCACATCAGCCAGATCAATTGGATAATATCGATTTTGGAGAAAATCGGAAGAACGTATTAGCCTTTAGTGTTCTTCACAGACGGACGTGTTGTCGTCATTCGATGTTTCAGAATTAATGACCTAAAAAACATGGATTCTCTCTACACGTGATAGATGATTTTTTTCTAAATTTAGCAACAAAATTTACCCAGTTTTTCGTTATCAAGGCCCTGTAATAACAGTTTTTCTGCGGAAAATTCGCCAGTATTTTTTTCGCGCCATATTACATAATTTTCTCTCTACTCAGCAGGGAGAAAGTAAAAATGTCATTAAACGATAGTATGATATCTCTATATCTTGGTGATAAGACGTTCTCAGGTCTATCGTAATGTTCTCGAATTACATTTTTTTCATCATAACTTTTGTGCTAAAAACACGCAATATGAAATATTTCAAAAACAATTTTTGAAAGGTTATGAGACATAAATACGAATATTAGAAACATTTTTGGTGTCCCGATAAAAATGAATGGAACAACTAAAACTTAATGGCATAAAATCGAAAAGGCGATACATTTTGGTTTATTGCCCATCGTCACTTTCTTTGTATTCCAGGAATAGTTTCTTCCTTGAGAATTTTTATACAACCTATTAAATTACACTGTTAGAACTGATTAAGCCTAAAACATGTTTATGGGTTCTCTTTTACGGAAATCTTAACCAATAAACAACTTTACAACAAGTGACGTATTTGAAAAATGTGTCAGATATTAGTTTCGTATCTTAATAATCATGCTACAAACTTTAAAATCTCTACAAGTACTCTACCGGAAGGTTCTTTTCCAATCTTTTCCACAATGTTACAGCGAAATATTTAATACAACAGAGTGGATTTTTTAACAAAATGCACGAACGTTCGTGACTTTTGATGAATTAACTTCAGCGAATCGTTTGAATTTCTCTCTGCTATCTATTTGCACATTGCCAACACTGACAACGGGAACAAGATTATAAGTCCTTCTGACAAGGAACCAATTTTCACTGCGAACCGTTGATTAAAGTGAAGCAACGCAATCAATTGAATTCGAATTCTACGTGAATCCGTTCGGCGTCGATATTGGTCGATGTCGGCCGTCGACTCCCAAAATTATCATCGCGGGGGCGATGGGCCAGAGCGAGAGGGCGGACATAGGCGCTGGCAAGGGCGTAGACGCAGGTGAGGGCGAAGGCGAAGGCGAAGGCGAAGGCGAAGGCGAAGGCGAAGGCGAAGGCGAAGGCGAAGGCGAGGGCGAGGGCGAAGGCGAGGGCGAGGGCGAGGGCGAGGGCGAGGGCGAGGGCGAGGGTGAGGGCGAGGGCGAGAGCGAGAGCAAGTGCCGGGAGGAGACCTATGGAGGCAGCCATTTTCCAAATTGTCAACGCGGCGTCGCCAGGGCCTCGCGCCGTCTCCGACGCTGCCTGCGCCGCGCCGCGCCGCGCCGCACCGCACCGCACCGCACCGCAGGCAGCTGTTTGCTTTTAATCGGAATGAAATGCCAATCGCCGGAGTGGCACCGATTGGAGTTCGACCGGCTCGCGGCGGCCGACAACTATTGTTTCCGGTTATCGATACTGCGCTGAAATACGGCAGCGCCGGACGCGGACGTTCGAATTCGGCAGCGGTCGGCGTTTTTCAATTTGCGAGGCTGATTTCGTTAATTATAATGCAAAAAGGAAACAGAATATTGAAATGTTTTCACTGTCGGACAACAGAGTTTCGCAGGTAATGAAACAGTCTGTTAGTTTCGTTGGTTAATTTTGGTGGAAACGTTGCGATGGCAATCCACGGTTTTATTTTCTGAAAACGTTATTGCATTGGATTTTATGCCCTTTTACCAGTAATGATTGGTAAAAAACGAAAGCACAATTTATTATTCGAATGCTTTATACATTAAACGTGTTCTGACAAATCAATTTTGAAAATTATTTTACAAACCATAGCAATGGAATTTTCATCATGAGCAAGTACTTTCAAAATCTCATTTCAACCTTGAACAATTATGAAAAGTTAGGAGTAAGCCAGAGTACAGATATTCAGGAAGTTTGTGAAAATATAAAAATAGTAACCTACAACGAGTGCCTCCCCGGTGGGGGGTGCGTGGAGAGCAAATACCCCACTAGCCGACGTATGTCGGCACCGGATCTCGCCATCCAGCGGGGGAAGAAAACCGCCACCTCTCGTGATAAAAACATGAACTAAACTTACGAGACTAATGTCCAAAGCTGATAACGCGCCCGGAAGCACTAAGTAAACAATCTAGCAAATATTAGCAATCAGTCGCAAAAAAAGGCATACTTCTTCTGAAATCTATCCAACCTGCCTCTGCACACAATTTTCATCTTCATAAATATCCCATCTCCGATGTCGTATCTCATAATGCAATCCATCATAACGCGAAACAGCGAACAAAATGCAAGCAAGTAACTATTCATGTGAGGGAGTTTCATTGCATACGAGAAGACGTGGTTCGGCGCAGACTTACTCACGAAAATAGCAATATGAAGAGCCAAAAATCAGTCGTTAGGAATAAGTTACCGTATGTAACCGAGAACCCGCCACTGAAACTACATTGTCGAAGAGGCCTTAGACTGCGGTCTCGACGATGTTCATCTTTAATTCCGTTAGGTAGAGTCGCCTGCTGTAATTAGTAATTTCTGTGGTTTCCTCCCATCAAATTCCGGCGTATGGCGCAGAAGTGTCTTCAAAAAATCGGAAAACGGACCTCCGTGTTTTTCCTTCCCCATTCTAACCACTTTCCGTCTTAGCGTCATACGCTGGCGTGCCCCCCAGTCCCCATATGGTGAATTCAGATGACCTCAAAAAATTCCGGTAGTACTGCCGGTACGCACATACAAGGCTCAAATTTGGCTCTACTGCCGTAGACGTAAAGAAGCAGAAGAGGTGACAAAGAAGTTTCTTGGCGAGACGGCGAAACGAAATGGCAAACAATAAGAAAAGGAGATGGAGAATAACATGTGGAGATGGTGAACAAAAGAAGTAATGAAGAAGAAAAGCAAGAGAAGAAAAACAAGAAAAAAAGAAAGAAGGAAGAAAATGGGAAGAAGACCAAGAGGAGAAGAGATGGGAAGATGAACAAAAGCAGAGATGAAGAAAAACAAGACAAGAAACGGGGTAAAAGAACGGGAGAAGAGAAAGAGAAGAAGAATGAGAGAAGAAGAGATGGGTAAAAAGAACAATAGAAGTAGAGATGATGAACAAGAACGAGAAAAGAAGAGGTGAGGAAGAAGATCGAGAAGAGAAGTCAGAGGAAAGAACCAGAGAAGAGGCTAGAAAGAACGAGAGGAGTACAGACGGTAAAAACAAGAGAAAAAAGAAGAAAAGCAGAGAGGAGGAAGAAAAGGTCTCAACCCTTAGGAATAGATCCACCCGGTTGGCGCCTCGAGTGCAAGCTCTCTAGAGGCAGCGCCGACCGCCGCTGGCCCGCTCCCAGCCGCCGCAGCCGCCAACGTGCGGATGCCAGCGATTAATTCAGAGCTGTTTTTTACCAATGGCGGCGGCGGCGGCTGCAGCGGCGACGAGACGGCAGCAGGGAGGGCAACGGCGGCCGCGGCCACGACAGTGATGAAAGGCGAGTAGACAGCGACCGTTCGGAAAAGGGTCGAGGCGATAATGATAGTACAGCCGATTACAGCTAAAGCGTTTTGGATAGGACGACGGGTTTGATTACAACCGTGGACGTGAGCAACGCGAGGGGGTGGGGCAGGGTAGGAGTGAGTTAGAAGATGACGAGGCAGGTAGGTTTTTGATTGAATGATTGGTTAGCGAGCCTGGGCGTGTCAATGGATTAGATCGATAATCCCGTAAGTGCAGTGATTGTTTTCCTTCAGGAGGTCCCAGTGGACTTCACCCACTGGATGGTGAGATCCGGCGCCAACCTAACGTCGACTAGCAGGGTGTTCCTCAAACAGGTATCTCCTACCAGCGGGGCAAAGCTTCAGTCGGGAGGAACTCTAAACTCCCTACCGGTGTGGTGATGTAGTGTATGTATGTGTACGTGTGTGTGTGTAAATAAGGAGTAAGAATAGATCAAGGAAGAGACAGGAATGATCGCGCGTTGTCTGTGACTCATTTGTTAGAGTACTGGCCCGGCCTTCGCCTCGTGTTGATCATGGAAATCGCGTAAAATTACCGATCACAGCAGCCGGCTGCTAGAATTCTTCTCCAGACAGCGACTGGATTCATCTAGCTAGTGTCGAAAATCCTCATAACGTGGAGAGATGAGCCGTAGGACCTCCCGGTCAGAGGCGCTGCAGTGACATCAGTTGGGGCCCTGAGGCACCTCTCCCGGTGCGGGGCAGGTGGGCGCCGCGCGGCCGCAGAGGCGCCGGCTGAGCGATGGCTAGCGACCTCCTTACGCCCCGCCGCGCCGCACCGCGTGCCTGCTGCATGAGGCAGCTTCGAGTCGGCGCCAGGCGGCGACCCCAAGACAGAAAGCCATTGCGTCCGACGAGGCCAACTATTGCTTTTGCTGTCAATGCTTGTACTCTCCTGAATGACTGGCGTTCAGCTGTGGGGAACGAGGCTGTAGGACAAAGAGAAAATCATGACCGTCCATGAAATACTGCTTTTTGGTTTTCTGACTCCGACGTTCCAAAAAGTTACCCGTGGTCTCGTTTAGTGCAATACAAAATGAAAGATGGACAAGAGCGGGACAGAGATGGATGGAACGGGATGGCTTAAGGCAAGAGCGGGTCATGCAAGACAGAACAATACAGGACAGAAGAGAATTGAACAAGCTGGACGTCAGAAAAGGATGAGACATCACTGCCGAAGTACAATGAAATGGTATATGTCTGGTCGAGAAGAGGCAAAACGGTACGAGCAAAATGCTACGAGAAAACCTCTCCGTGCAAACTACAGCATTTAGGGGCAACCACATAGGGACGACGGAAATGAAAAGGACAGACCGGGCTAATAACTGTCTTCTGAGAATTTCTGGGGTACCCAAGCTAATATGGGATAGATTCGAGTATTATACTATATAGTATATGACACAGTGTAAACATAGAGAAGACAGGCCGGAAGAGGCGAGAGGCGGGGAGTGGAGGACAGCGTCGCGGCAACGACGAGAGTGGCGGGGAGGGAGGTAGATGGACGAGGCGGAGAGTATAGATGCGGGGCGGGGAGCAGACAGGCGGGACAATGAAGAGATAGGTGGGCTGGGGACCAGGCAGGCGAGGCGGAGCGCAGCGCAGACAGGTGGGGGTGGGGTACAGGCAGCTCGGGCAGGGAACAGACAGCCGTAGGAGGGGAGCGCAGACAAGCGGGGAGGAACGGAGAATAGGAGGGCGAGAAAGGCCGGGCGGGGCAGAGAAAAGGAAGCGTAACGGAGTGAGCTGGGTGAGGCTGGGCAGGGCGTGCGGAGAGACAAAGGGGAGGTGGAGAGAGTGAGAGAGACAGACAGAGGGGAGGGGGAGAGAGAGAGACAGACAGAGGGGAGGGGGGAGAGAGAGACAGACAGAGGGGAGAGGGGAGAGAGAGACAGACAGACAGAGAGAGACAAACAGACAGAGAGAGAGAGAGAGAGAGACAGACAGTCAGAGAGAGAGAGAGAGACAGACAGTCAGAGAGAGAGAGACAGACAGTCAGAGAGAGAGACAGACAGTCAGTCAGAGAGAGAGACAGACAGTCAGTCAGAGAGAGAGAGAGAGACAGTCAGTCAGAGAGAGAGAGAGAGAGACAGTCAGTCAGTCAGAGAGAGAGAGAGAGACAGTCAGAGAGAGGTGAAAGAGTCGGGCGTGGTTGTCGGAGAAGGGGCCAAGAGCCGGGCGGAGCAGGGCATCGCCATCGCCATCGCCATCGCGCAGCGGATAATCCGAGCGCCCGCGGCGCGGCCGGCGCGGTGGCGGCGGTGACCGGGCCCGTTAGCCGCCTCGCCGTCCGAGAGGGCATCTGAGGGCGCCTGCGGAGCGCAGAGAGGCCGTGGCGTGCCGCGTCGCAGAGAGCGGCCGGCGCGCGGCGACCTTGCCCCAGTGCGCCGCCGCACACAGCGCACGCGCGAGCGTCGATGCCGCTGCGACGCGCCGCGCCGCACCTCGCCGCCTCCATTGAGGAAGTGGCTGGCGGCGGCGCGCGGCCGCTCCTCCACAACATTTGCGGACGGGGGGCCGGCGGTCGTCACTTCTTACTCACGCGGAACAACGGAAAGTATAGCACGCGTTCTACCCATGAAACATCTGGGACCTTCGTGAATATGCTGATAGTTGCGATCACGTCTCACAGAACAACCTGCACAAACACGTTACGGATGGTAATGTTTTAAGTTTATTTAAATGCACTTAAGTGTTAATTTCGTTTATCTCGCGAGTAGGTGGCATGAACGTGTTTCTTCTTCGATAAAATAATAGGCACGGTTCCTTAAAACAGCAAACAATATATTTATTTTCAATTTGAGGCGCGACTGCCACACATGCAAATGGAGGTTAGTTTTCAACATTTTTATTTAACGTGCTCGGCGATTTAGAGAGTAAACTATTGACTTCTAAAATTTACCACTCACAATTTTCTAATAATTTACTTAAGTTTTAATGCAATAAATACTGTTCTTTCCGGAAGTAAGACAGTAATCCAACTCCGTGCAAACAAGATCAAATCAAGAACTTTCTCTTGTTTTTAACTTATCATACGGCGGTGGTACATGGTACTTTCTATGAACATGACAAAACCTATATTCCTACTTATATCATTTTCAGCACGAAGTCACTAAGCAGTTTTCTCACTGGCGGTAAAGATATATTATTGAAGCCGCGTCCTCCGAGACTTAGGAGCATGTGAAATTGTTCAAGTAGGGGAAATCTAAGGTTCCTGATTCAATTCCAGGGTAAGGCGTTGGTTTTAACATTTTCTCCCTGTATTGTGTGTTTCCTAATTTTCATCCTACCGTCTTTCAAAAAGTGAAAGGTAAAAGCAAGCCAAAGCGATTACTTGTCCTAGAAAAGGGGAAGGTCAGCCTCTGTCGTGTACGCTTAGAAATTAGTCGTAGTATGGCACACATCCCACCACACTCCTGTATATTATTTTTAATTATTCAGTTTATTGTTCCTTCACTGCACAAAGGCACAATGACAGTTTTTTATTAAAATAGATGTACGCAAAGGCAAATCTCAATTATAAATCAGAATTATGGACTAACCTAAAAGTAATTAAACTTGATACACGAAATATTTCAAATAATAGAAATGAAATCAAATCAGTATCTAGGACATACAAGAAATAAAAATAAAATATACACCTAAAAAGCAGACATGTAGAAAATAAGAATTAGTCACAGTACATTAAGCAAAGCAACGCCAATAATGCTAATGATTCGTATTGCTCTAACGTTAATATGTTAAGAATATATGAAGTTTCGGGCAAAATAATTACATAGAAACGTCTATAGAGTAAGTATTTGTCCATATTTTTTTAAATAACTTAATCACTAATATACTAAAACAAACTAAACCCTACTTTCCAGTGCAGACAATTAACTAGCGTAAATTTAAAGAAAGGAATCCGTCTTGGCGGGTGAGAAGTACGAGACACATAATACAACTAACACATACAGATTTTGTCTGAATTGCGACTATCAAATACAGACCATAGTAGCGTTCGCGTAGTGTATACCAAAAGTACTTTGCTGCCTCTCGTAGGAACTTCATGAAAATTAATGTTAAGACTTTGAAAAATAATGTATCGCAACTTTCACCTCGTGAATTTATAAAGAAAGTGATATAATAGTGGGCATTTGTATTTTTCTAACTGCGTAAGCAAATGGGAAATGATGATTCATTCTGATACGACATTCTCTGTGTAACACAGCAATTTAAGCAATCGTTTAGAAACACAATGTTAGTAGTTGAACAACTCTTTCTTTATCATACTCCTTTTCTCATTTCTTCCGTTACAATTTAAGCCTACAGTATAAGTAAGATTACATTTTGTTGGAGGAAACGACTGTAAAACCGTTTCAAACTTGAAAGTTTTGAGACAAAGGGAATATTAATGTGATGAATTTTCTGTTACAAAGATGTTTTATAAGGTTGGGGTAATTTGGTTGTATACGAATTAGAAAGGCGCCTATCATCTTCCAGAAATAACGAGAATCTAACCAGTCCTTCGATGTTTTCTGTCTGAAAAGGAGAAACATAACAGCTAATCTTCACATCAAACTCTAATCGAACGGTTAACTAGTAGTAAAATTGTAATCAAAATCGACTTCTCATTGCCATTGTACATTTTTTTTCATTCCGTGACGTCATTATAGACACTCTTTATTTACTACTATAATATTAATGAATATGAAATAACGTGAATGTTCTAGAGAGGGGATAGGAAACAAAAATAAACGTTACTGATAATTAGTTAATTTTTAAATAATATCAGAATTTGAATACAACAAATACATTTAGGCAACTGATGACTCTACAAATCATGTAGGGCATATGCCAAGAAATCGTCAAGACTAATTCAATAAGAGGGACGACTTCCAATGGGACCAGAATAAAAGTGCGGAACCTTCAACATGCTCCTTAAAATAAAAAAAGCTGAATTTCGCGCTTTTGACTTGCCAGGATGTTTTAATTTGAAGTGCTGCTCTTCCAGCACACAGCGCAGACTAACAAATTCTTGAATTCTGATCCCATTGTTGAACGAAAGAAGCATGGAAGTGTAAAGCTACAGCAGGACTAAAATAATCCAGAAGTCAAATTTGAACATCATGATTCTTGGTTTTGCATAACTATCAGTTGTACAGTTTTTAAATAGACTACACATATTCCGCCGAACCGATTTCTAACTTCAATCATCTCAATGAACCGGACTAGCAGGAGTAGACATTGGGTGTTAGAAAGGGTTCCCACGAGTGCGCGAAAATTTCCCCTCCCGAAAAAACGCTCCCTTTGCGAAGGAGCGGCGGCGTAACCAGGTGAGCTTGCATGGGGAGGCCGC
>BOPP01000061.1:4964695-4982674 GCA_017312745.1 Gryllus bimaculatus
CCGCCGCGATCTTCCTCTCGTGAACCTTCCGCCGCGACAGGGCGTCGGGAGCGGGGCGAGCAGGCCGGCGCGGCGAATATGTTGCGCCTAACGGGGCGAGCCACTTCGCTGTCTTTGTAGAGCAGGTGTCCCGCAGGGTCGTGCAGTAGGTCTACAAAGTATTGTTACCGTTTTTATAGGAAATGTGCATAATGAAAATTCGCCAATACGATTAAGCAGACCTTTGTGTTGAAATAAATTTACATATGCGTAGAATTGAAGAAAATATAAATATTAAATTAATTATTTTTGTTTTCAGTGAACACTACCAAAATTTTAGAAAAAATACTTTATATACTTTTGTCATTAGCAGTCAAAGTATGTTGATACACTTAACAACAATTAAGTTAGTCCAATATCATCAAAATAAAAAATGCTGTCAAAACTCTAATAACAGTAAATGATGAGCCCGAGTATCGTTAGTTGGTGAAAAATTAATATGATCTTCAACTGTTTGTCAATGCTAGGACGACGTTTTTATTGACTAATTCTGTATAAATCTAAAAATAGTTTGAGTATTGAATATAGAGAGTATTAGTTTTTTATTGTTCTTGAGTAGTATTTTGGCCAACCTTGAATTTTGGGAGGTAAGTAATGTTTATGTTTGCGTTAAAGTTACAGAATCGGTATGTTATATGGTGTATGAGAAAAATATAGATACAAGGACAAGGACAGTGCCGACATCTTCACTTGAACTTCACACTGCTCTAAATAAATAAGATTAAATTGCGTTATTTTCATTACTGTTTTAAGTAATGTAATTTAAAAAATAAGTGAAAAGATGCTATTATCATATTTCAACTCAGAATCAACGCATAAAATAACGAATAACTACAAGCTTGTACAGTCAGCTGTATTGAAAGAATGCCAAAATGACCTCAAGATAACAAAGAGCACACTGTTTCACAGGTACGATGTGTTAACAAACCTTAAATGAATATATGCACCTGTCTTTTACGAAGACTAACGTTTATCAGCGCCTTTCATTACATTAGTAATCGACGGATCCTTGAGATGGCTATTTGCAAGCAACTGCTACAACTCCCTGAGTAAATATTAGACGAAAAAGACGCGTGTTTTGGCACTCACGGAGGTCAACAAACT
This sequence comes from Gryllus bimaculatus, assembly GCA_017312745.1. Lineage (NCBI taxonomy): Eukaryota > Metazoa > Arthropoda > Insecta > Orthoptera > Gryllidae > Gryllus > Gryllus bimaculatus. The sequence continues at coordinate 4,965,839 of BOPP01000061.1, forward strand.
TAAGAAACAAACACCAGCTACTAAAAGCTTACATTTAAATATTTCGCACTTTAGGAAAAAACTTCCAGTATTTAACCGCAAGATATTTCCAATGGGTAAGTAGAAGCCAATTGTGGCCAATTATGTAATAAATAACATCTTTGTAATACCTGTATCTTTAAGTAATGGAGCAAATGTGATTTCGGCTATTAAATGTGCAGAGCCGTTTTCTTACACCAAGGTATTGCCTTAAAACCAATCATAATTCATGGCACTGATAAGATACAACAGTATATTTCTCGTTTAAATAACAGAAGTCTTTAAACAAATTCCATAGAAAATTATAAACAACCAACATAAACCACTATGAAATGGACACGTGCAACCATATTCCTAAAACAGATCATACACATCCTTGATCAATCAGCCTTTGCTCGATGAAGCTCGGGTAAAAAATTAAACCATTGTTGTAAATTAGAATTTTTTTAAAAATTATATAGAAAATCGTATTCTCAAATGTAAAAAATTATTTTCTTAAAAAAATATATTTCATTTCAATTTATTTCGAAGTTATATGTACAGACATCAACATCGAGGCCAAGAAATGTGGTCAAGCCTTTTGACATTAAATCTACCATTTTTTATTTCGCTCAATATCCCCCTCATTATTTGTCAATCCTTTTTCCAAACAAGAATTCTCTTTATTGTGTGTTGTGTTCCACCTTTCCATACACACGTTTACTTGCTAATCTGCGTAGGTGACGGATCATTTTGGAGACTTATAGCAAGAGTCATAATCTATTCTGAAGGGGCATATGTTCATTTAATGTCTTGGTAGAACTGAAAGGATTGAAGCATTTCTATATAAAATAGTCCATTTTTAATGTAGCGATTTACAACTTGCACAAATTTCAGGTTTTTAAGAATTTACTTATTCTAAAACACAGATAAACAACATCACTGAGCCACATACATTCTTTAGAGCTGTATTACAATAGTTAGAGAACTAAGAACATATTTACGCCTGCGTTGGGTAGGCTCTCGAATATTTTTAAGAAATTTTAGATTAGTTTACAAATAAATAAAAATATTTCAGTATTATATTTTTAAATTGCAAATTTGTTTGTTTCAATTTTACATTCATTTTTATTACATAGTTCAATATGTCAATATTATTAGGAGACCCCATAGTTGGGTCTATGGGTATTCATCCGGCACTGACAAAGATTAGACGATCGCATATGCTACTCAAGAACTGATCGCTTGTACTAGTTTTCGTTAACTCCATGCATTCCTGAGAAGTGTATTGTTTTTCGGTTAAGTGAAGGCAACATTTTTTCAATTGTCAACATTTAAACTTTTGTTATGCCTTCCTCAGAACTACAACAATTTACATTTACCTAGGAACCAATTTAAATATAACATTTTGTGATGTCAATGAAATAATTTACCATTTTAAATTTTAGGGAATACCCTGCCGTTTTCAATCACCCTTCTCCCCTCCTGACTGCGTATCACAACAAACGACCTGATTCCACAATATTGAGCAGAATTATTAGTTAATTTCGCAGGAGTATTTAGTCCCCCAGCAATGAGCCTGTCTACACCCGAACAATAGGCTTAGGTGGCTCACGGCATCAACGGATGTCACCCGAGTGCCTCTGATCGGGAGGTCCTAGGTTCGAGTCCCCACGATGGCGGCGTTGCCACACTAGCTAGATAGCTAAATCGATTTCAGTCGCGGAGTGAAGGAAAATTGAAGCGGCCGACTGCTCAGATCGGCAGTTCCCCGTGGTTTCTTCGCTCAACACCAGGCGAGTGCCGGAGTAGTACCCCTAACACATTAACCACGGACCGCGCGCGATATTTCCTTGTCCTATCCTCACCCCTTACTTACACACATTTACATTCACATGCAGTACACACACACATACGCCAGGAGGCCAGTCGGAAGCTCAGGACTTGACCCGGCTGGGTCGGTTCCCCGTTGGGGGAGATTCCTGGATGGGGAATCCCGCAAGCCGCCTTGTAAATCGGCGCCGAACTCCTACAGCTGGGATAGGATACCGCCACTTCCCGGGATAAAAAAAATCACTTCATTTACGGGGCTAATGATTAAAGCAGTTGCCACGCCCAGAGTCACGAAACAGTCAAAGAAATCAACCGAGCTATCGACGATTCCGCAGGGCTGCAACGCGAGCGCTGCGGCCTCAGAAGACAGGCGAGGCGTGGCTGGCTGCGCAGCGTAGCGGAGCGCGGCGCAAGTGCTGGGGGGCGGGGCGGCAGCGGAGAGCCCTCGCCGCCGCCAGCGCCTCAAGGCCGCGCGCGGCCACCGCCTGAGCCAGCGCCGGCCATCGGCAGCACGCGCACATCATGCGCCTTCATTAGCCTTGCCCATACGGATAGTGCATGGGATGTGGCGGCGATTCTCCCCTGCTGTGCCATGGTATTCAACGCCGACCCACACGTTGGCATGCGGGGAAGGTTCCGCCTCCAGGTATCTCCGCCAACGAGGCACCGCCCCAGCTACGACAAGTGCTATGCTCTCAACAAGCACAGTGCATGTAAATGTTAGTGTGTGACTGTGTAATGGGAGAGGAGAAGAATATAATGAGAAAGAAATCATAGACCGCGACCCGTTGTCCGTTTATATGTCAATATAATATTATATGACAATCCACGGAAAACTATCGATCACACCATCCGGCTGCTAGAATTCTCCAATTCGACCCAGCCCTCTTATTAGTGTGGAATATCTGTCACCGTCGAGACTCGAACCCGAGAACCGCCCGGTCTACGATGCTGCAGTGTGTGGCTGCGTTGCGGCAGCCCGTCCGAAAACTTGGTAGGAAGCAAATAGGAACCGCACAGTCGCACGCCTGCAACCGGAAAAGTGTCGCTTGCGAGGCAACACTCAACTGCCCCTACTAAATCTTACTTCCGGGCCCTTGCTATGGATTTTATTCGAGGTCAAAGGCAGCTCCAGAACCGTATTCCGCAACCGATCTTCGTATTTATCTAGGATTTTACCCAATGGCAATGTGGGTAAAATCCGCCGTTCCAATTACTGTGTCGCACCAAGGCAAGCCTTCTTTCCTACGAGAGAAAGTAGGAAAAATAATGAGCAGAGAGCTCATTATAGAAGGTACTTATTTATAACACTTAAGTGATTTATGAAGTCATGATCATAAAAAAATATGCAAATACGTAATTGGCTCAAGAAAAAAAAATTAACAATTATATACGCTTTACACCTAGAACTTATGGGCTACTACTAAGCGATATAGACGTGTCAAATGATACGATCTGTGCGAGTAGAATATCCTCACAGACTAAATAATTTTATTAAGCATTTTCATCTTGCTTGGCAAAGCATATCGGTGAACTAAAATTCTACATTAAGAATGTAGTAGGAAATTAACGTTGAAGATAAAGTACAAATAATAAAGAATATAACAAGAGGTAAAAATAATTATATAAAACTTGTTTTGCTGTGTGGAAACCTACCATATGCCTTGCCGGTAAAGAAACTTTGAACCCATCATTAAAATAATGATGATCTGACTAAATATGTACTAAAATAAGTTAACTTTGATAATTCCATTCACTCATTCAATTATTGATTATTGGAATTCATATTTCATTGCCAGTAAATTTTCAGTTTTATAACGACCATTAGGAAGCTGACACGAGAAAAGAATAATTTCGCATCTCGAATCTCTCTTATAACGGCTGTGGGGCGGGAAATAAATACCCGGGCAACCTGGGTAAATAGCTAGCTTAAAATAAATTAGAATTGAAATGCTACCTTAATATCCTTTCCCTAATATATAAAACATTGCATTAAGGTACGAAAATATTTCAATGAACATCCTTTTTAGAGAAACGCGAACTAAAGTCGCAAATTGCAACAAGGTTATGCGAACACGCTCAATTTCCTTTTCTCTTATACTGTTAACACTCACCAAAAACTCAACCTTGATAATATTTCAGCCTTTGAAATGTGAAATATCAGAACTATGAACCTTCAGGATTAGGTTAACCGTCGTCTTTTCCGCTAAGAAACTTGACACTCCACATTTCAGTAGTCTTATGATGAATCATACATCAGATCAACTTTTTTTCTAAATGGTGCATACCTTCAGTAGTGACTTTCTCACGCACATTTTGTTGATTTAAAATTATTTTGGTGCAGATTAAAGCTTCACATTATCAGTGAATAGCACGGTTAATAATGTCAAATGCGATGTTGTAATCAGCAATTTGATATCTTGAAGGGTCACATTTAAGAAATATTTCCTTGTTTTTACAGAACACCGCGCTTATTATTTTAACACTATTACTGAGGTAAGTGATCTATTCGAAACAATGTAAGGCACAATTTTCGCCATTTATCTTTACAATATGGCAAGTAATTCCCTCAAAAATTGAAACAAAACTAACGGTTAGCATTACACAACTGCTGTGTTAAGAAAATACCCGTTATGAGTCAACCTAAAGTTTGTAATGAACTTAGGATTATAGTATTTCGAGTCTAATTCACCCGTAAAATTCCTGCACTATGAAAATAATATTTTCCATATGCTTCAAATATTTCTAGGTCATTAAACCTGCGATTGTATGCTTAAAAAACTATCCGTTTATCTATTTTCCTTTTCCATTTTTTCACTTTTTCTCCATTCTCAACATTACAGATTTCATAATTTGAATATATTTTAAACTACAAGCTATTACCTTAACCAGAAAATGTGTCTAAAGTTTCAAATTGTTAAAGTTTACATTTTCCGTATTTGTTTGCACATCGACTTGAGATGTTATCTTTGAAAAATACTTTGAAAAAACTCACAATTTTCACTTATATTTTATGAATAATTCGATGATATTTGTTACAGAAAATAATTTTATTTTGAAATATTCAATGTCAGTATAGGTATCAACTGCATAGAATCCGCAACGTTCTAGTGAACGTGCACTCACTCAGATTAAGTCTGACATTTACGCCGAGAAGTTTTCATGGAAATCATCTATCATAGAACTCCAACTGATTAAGTCAACAGTTTCAACAGTTCCAGCTCCCGCATGTCTGTTATGAACAGGTGTCAAACACACACTATTTTTATCGAACTGTTTACATCATTGCGACAATATAGAGTGGGAATGAATAGCCTTCCTTGCAGCACAGCTCCAAGGCTTCTCCTGAATGCACCCTTTGTGAGCAGAACGCGGCCGCTGTATTTCTGCAGCAATGCACCGCGGCGCGAACGCTTTCTCGCCGCGACCGGGGCCGGCAGCGAGGCCACGGGGCAATGCAGAGAGCGGTGGGTGGAGCGGTTGGGGGGGGGTGAAAGGGTAGCGGCAGGGGTGAGGGAAGGGACGGAGGCGGGGCAGTGGATGAAGGGGGAACGGGATAGAGGCGGGCAACGAGGGTGGAGGCTGGGGGCATCGTGCGGACCGGCGGAAGTTGTGGCAGGGGATGGGGAGGGGTGGAGGGCGGGAAGGAGGGAGAGAAGGCGGACATCGGGGCGAAGGTAAGAAGGCGGGGCGGGAGGCCGGGGCGGAGAGCCGGCGGGAGCGGCGGCGGGAGCCGGGGCGGGAGCCGTGCGGGAGCCGGGGCGGAAGCCGGGCGGGAGCCGGCGGGAGCCGTGGCGGAGCCGGGCGGGAGCCGGGGCGGAGCCGGCGGGAGCCGGGGCGGAGCCGGGGCGGGAGCCGGGGCGGGAGCCGGGGCGGGAGCCGGGGCGGGAGCCGGGGCGGGGCGGGGGGGAGCGGGCGGGATCGGGGGCGGGGAGCGGGGCGGAGCCGGGGCGGGAAGCCGGGGCGGGAGCCGGGGCGGGAGCCGGGGCGGAGCCCGGGCGGGACCCGGGGCGGAGCCGGGCGGGAGCCCGGGGCGGGAGCCGGGCGGGAGCCGGCGGGAGCCGGGGCGGGAGCCGGGCGGGAGCCGGGCAGGAGCCGGGGCGGGAGCCGGGGCGGGAGCCGGGCGGGAGCCGGGGCGGGAGCCGGGGCGGGAGCCGGGCGGGAGCCGGGGCGGAGCCGGGCGGCGCCCGGTTGCGGGAGCCCGGGCGGGAGCCGGGGCGGGAGCCGGGCGGAGCCGGGGGCGGGAGCCCGGGGCGGGAGCCGGGCGGGAGCCGGGGCGGGACGGGGCGGGAGCCGGGGCGGAGCCGGGGCGGGAGCAGGGGCGGGAGCCGGGGCGGGAAGCCGGCGGAGCCGGGCGGGAGCCGGGGCGGGAGCCGGGGCGGGAGCCGGGGCGGAGCCGGGGCCGGGAGCCGGCGGGACCGGGCGGGAGCCGGGGCGGAGCCGGGGCGGGAGCCGGGGCGGGAGCCGGGGCGGGAGCCCGGGGCGGGACCGGGGCGGGAGCCGGGGCGGGAGCCGGGCGGAGCCGGGCTGGGAGCCGGGGCGGGAGCCGGGCGGGAGCCGGGCGGGAGCCGGGGCGGGAGCCGGGGCGGGAGCCGGGCGGGAGCCGGGCGGGACGGGGCGGAGCCGGGGCGGGAGCCGGGGCGGAGACGGCGGAGCCGGGCGGGAGCCGGGCGGAGCCGCGCGGAGCCGTCGTGGGCGGGAGGCCGGGCGGAGCCGGGCGGAGCCGGGGCGGAGCCGGGCGGGAAGCCGGGGCGGAGCCGGGGCGGGAGCCGGGGCGGGACGGGGCGGGAGCCCGGGCGGGAGCCGGGCGGGAGCCGGGGCGGTGAGCCGGGGCGGGAAGCCGGGGCGGACCGGGCGGGAGCCGGGCGGGAGCCGGGGCGGGAGCCGGGCGGGAGCCGGGGCGGAGCCCGGCGGGAGCCGGGGCGGGAGCCGGGGCGGGAGCCGGGGCGGGGGCCAGAGCGGGGGCCAGAGCGGGAATCAAACGTGGCCAGGCAATGCGAAGCGGGGTGAGTAACGACGGGGGCGGCTGGTGAGGTGGGGTAGAACGGAAGCGAGGCCGCAGTGAAGGGCGTGCCGCACTCCGGTCTGCAACAGGCTCTCAACGCTTCCGTCTCGGAGCGTGGGACGCGCGCAAACAACACGACTAGTTTTGCATCGCGTCTGCAAACGATTTAAACAGTTTTAGAAGTATTTTCATCTAATTATTTGATGCTTTTAATTATTTTAGAAGAATATGAAAGAAATTCCAGTTTCTCATCAGCAGACTGAGATGCGTCGAATGGCAAATTAAATAATCATGATAAAAATATCTAACGTCGGACACACGTACACTTGTTATGTAAGATTCAGAGCCTTGCGTTGCTTTTCGCCTGGTTTGTGCATGAGCAAGGTTTTTTTTCTCCGTTTCCAGTCAACTATGACAGTCATCACTTTACTGGACCCGTTCAAATGGTGATTTACGACTGTCTTCCGGGCCTACCAGATAGGCGCTTGTGTGATCCATGATAATGCCAAGACTGTGGAAAGAAATTTGAATATTCACGTATCTTTGAAACTACCGAAGAAATAGTATGCTCGCAATTCGAAGCAGTCTGATTTAGTATTTTTACTTATTTGAGGTCGTTTTTTCAAGTACCATAGAAACCATTGTAAGTAACATCGGAGTTAACGGTATCAGTATATGGGTACACATAAACATCCATGGTTCGGGCGGGATTCGAAAGAGAGACCCTGCAAACATGAAGTAGCTACGGCTCTTCAATCTTGGCGACCTCGGCTACCCGAGCCAACAGTCTGAAATTTTGTTTCCGTACGGTAATGTATTTATAAGTTGACACTTTAGACGCCAATAACAGAATGACGCGAACGGAATTATGAGACTGAATGTCACGGGCAACGCTAAGCCCATCACTTAAAACGTTTCCCTAGGATTATCTCCTTGGTACACGGAATGCTACTTCTTCCAGCGCTGAACACAGGCTGCCTCTCGTCCCGTAAAACGGAAGAATTCCTCTATAGGGGAGTCATTTTACTTCGCTGGCGGGAATACATATACGGTTTGACAAGAACGAGATATCGCATACGACTTACTGTATCGTGGCATATCCGACTTACAGATGTCCGAAAGGAATTTGAATCAGTCTCTATAACCAATATTTGTAACATTGTTTGTTGCTTATACTTCTTAAACTAAAACTATTTTTTATTTAGAATGAGTATTCTGTGAGAGTTTGCCTTAACTTTGGTGTAAAATGTAATAATTCTAATAAATCTAATACTATTGGGTTTTAAAGAAAATCATTGCCCATGCCTTTATGCGCCACCGACAATTACTCAACTACGCGACTCAACTGAATATATGCTGGTATAGGGAAATCACTTTGGGACTTCACCTTCTATCTCACACCTTTCTCCTTGCACTGCAAACGCCTTGCAACGATTCGTAGCATATCATTCTACTTCTCCTAGTGCGCCAGCCCTCATGGCGCTTTGGTATTAAGCAACGGATCTCATTTGATAAGATGGATTAACGAAATGGTAAATGACGATTTACTTGATATAGTGTATTCGGTGGTTTGCCTTTCGTACTTTAGGAGGTTCACAAGGTTGAAACATCCAAACCTCTTTCTGGATGTAAACCTACAACCCAGTTGCGGCCTTTTCGACCATCGTAGATTGACTACCCACAACTACTTAATGAATGTGAGATGAACATGCTCAAAGATCAGAATGCATCTAATTTATATTGTTTTAATGCGACGAAACTAAGTAAGACCGTCATACCCCATTTGTGGCCAACTACGAAACTTTGAAAATTACCGGTCACAACACGATTGAGATTCAGTAGTTTGATGTTTTAAATTTTAATTGACGGAATGAATTTAGTTGTAGTGGTAAATAAAACTATACCACATATTCCGAGAAACATAATTGTATAAACCAGTAGTGAGAATATGCAGTTCTAATGAAAATGGAAATTAGTTGTTTCTAGAACTTTTCGTACTGTAAACCAGACAATGAATGCATCACTAGTCTATCCTTCCACTACATCATGTCATGACACATTCTAATTCAATAGCATTTAAAATTAGAAATATCGCCAATTAATCTCACTGTTACTCACCAAATGGACTAAATCTATATAAATATTGCTTAATCAAGGATGTTAATAGTACACATTATGGATACAATAAAAGAGGAAAAACTTTTTCTCATTTTCCAACATTCAATGCGAGCAGGGCTGCTTAACTTCGCTAAGTTAGTTTTTTACTCTGATTATCACCAGCGCTTTGAACTACGTTTAAGACAATTTTACTACTAAATATAGACCATTTTTCCATCACATTTCTCCAATTAAGTACAAAAAAGGAGATTTTTATGAGATGTCATTCCTCAACTTTTCATCTACATCAGATTGTATATAACTAAATATCTGATTATTTTTTGGCAATGTTGTGGCGGTTTTCTGGCAGTCCGCTTCTCTGAATCCTGTTGTCGGTTGTGGTAAATAATCTGTTGCTATTTATAGTATATTTTTATATAACATACTGTTGTTACATTATTAACATTTTCGTTCTTTTGATGGTACTTCACGTTGTGTACTTGTCCGGCGTAGAACCTGCCGCCCAGCCATCTTACATTGATTTGACACAGCTCTACTGCCTACTAATTCACAAGCACGTTTGCAACCCGCATTCCTATGCAAAAGGCAACAATCAGATTGTAGACTTGCAGACTCTTAAACACCAAATTCCGTCGTCGTATCACGCACATAGCAGCCATGTTGTGGCGACAGAGGTTGCTAGTTAGTGATTCCGGGCCCATTTACTGCTAAGGTCATCGTCTGTAAGTGTAGTACATATTTTTCCTCGAGAGGTGACAGTGGTTCTCCTTCACTGGAAGGCGAAATCCGGCTCCGACCTATCCGTGTGCTTGCGAGTTTTCCCCAATCAGGTATCTCCCTAAAGCGCGGTACCGCCCCAGCCGGAACAAGCTCAAGACTTCCAACCGATAGGACTTAGGAAGGGGAAGAAAGATCGCGCACAGTCCTTGGCCCGTTTGTTAGGGTACTGCTCTGGCATTCGCATGTTGTGGATCGGAGAAATCTCGAAAAACTACCGATCAGAGTAGCCGGCTGTTAGAATTCTCATCCGGACAGCTATATTGCTAGAATCAAAAACCCTGCACCGCGACAGATGGGACTCGAACCTTTGGACATCTTGATTTCCACTGCAGTGACGTCAGTTGATGCCCTGAGCCACCTCTCCCGGTCGCCAGACTGTAAAATGAGCGACCTCCCGGAGCGTCCCTCAAGAGTCTCACAGGCCCTCAGAGCGACCACGGAGGATTTCTCCGTGTGTTCCTTTTGCGTCGACGGCGACGAGGGCAGCGGGGCGCCTTCCACCTGGCGTCGCGGCGCTCGTCGCCTCTGTCGCCCCGGGCGGTGCGCCGGGACGCTCCCGCTCGCCATCCGTCCGGCAGCCCGCCCGCCCGCCTCACGCCCGAAGCCGCGGGCAGGACGCCTGGAAAGTGGGTTAGGTGCGTCTGCTGCGCGCCGCGCCGCCCGGTCGCCCCGCGGTGCGGCGCGTCGCTTCGGACTGTCGCCGGCGTCGGCCGTGGCTGCACTGCGACGCATCCGAGGTTGGGTTTGAGATACGATCTCTTTTCACGCCACTCTTCTCTTTCACTCCAAGGTTTCATTTAATTTGATTTGATTATTTCGGGTTTCCAGGCGCGTCATCTGCTATGGTTATCAGTCCCGTTAGTGTAAGGCATGTTTTTATCACAAGAGATAACGGCGTCCTTCCTCCACTGGGCGGTGGGATCCGACGCCGACCTCCACGTCGACTCGCAAGGCTTTCCCAATCTAGATGTCTACCACCAGCGGGGCATGGTCCCAGCTGGGGTATGCTGTACCTTTCCGACTGGCCTCCCAGCGTGTGTGGCAATATAGTGTAAGTGTAAGGTGAGGATGTGACAAGGAAGAGGAAGGAAAGATCGCGCGCGATCCGTGGCCTGTTTTTTAGGGCACTGCTCGGCATTCGCCTGGTGTTTATTTGAGAAACCATCGAAAACTACCGATCAGAGCAGCCGGCCATCAGAACTCACTTCCAAAGAGCCGTTGTATTCGCCCTAGCCATCTAGCAAGTTCGTCAACGTCAGCACTGGAACTCTAGGACCTGACGGTCAAAGGCACTGCAGTGTCATCAGTTCAAAACCTGATCCACCTCAGTCGCTCACAGCTAAATTTAAAATAGCAAAGTTCATTAGAAATAAAAAAAGTAAATTTAAGGAAAAACACTTAGATGAACAAGCATTGTAGAACAATCGGAACTCAGCCTAATCAGAATACATGGCAACATGAGTGTAGATTCTTAACACCCAATCTGCTGCTCTCTACAAAAATAAACTAATTATTTGAAGATATAAACAATATTCTGTTGTAAATATATGACCCGTTAGCTATTCAAAATCATATTATTTGCATATAAATTTATGTTAATAATGGAAGGGCTTAGAGCACAACGGATGAAAGTGCACTAAATGTGATGAGAAAATTTGAGTGTCTAGAGAAATAACTATGGAAAAGCATTTTCTTTTTACCGCCTGAACGCAGTAACTGAGCAATTTGAATACTCTTTGTACACGAAATAAAATTGTGTTTTTAACTGAAAATTTACCGAAAATGCATGAATACGTTTAAGCTGAACCTCTCAAATTACAACAGAGTTTGAAATCTCAAAATTGGTAGAGGGTTGCTCTGCAAGAAAAGTCCGTACGACCCTACACTACGAACGAAACCTGCTGCGCCGGGCCTCGCCTCACACCCTCCGTGTTTTCTCTCCAAATAACGAGTGCGCCGGCCGTATGACAGGTCGAGAGCTCTGGATGGACGAGCCGTCGCCAACGATGCACTAGACCCGTACACACACGACACGGAGATGCACACCCCAGCATAAGGATCCCTTTTGCTGTCGAAACCGACAAACTCATGAGATCTGAAAGAGTAACTACCTAAACGCAAATTTTTAGTCTCCCAACTAATACATTTCTATGAAACTGAGTATCCGTATCGATTGGGTTCGTACGATTTCAAACCGCATCCTGATAATTTTCTGGTAAGAAAGAAAGATTTATCTTTCTAGTATTTCACACGAGTTTATAATTTGAGAAGCCCTCGAAATTTGAGAATCAGAACTCAATTGTCGGAATTGGCTGTGCCTTTGGAGATAACGTGAATAACTTCAGCGAAAATAAAAGAATTATTATGACAGCAATGTGAAAGGGAGCAAATGCAAGAAATATGTATTTCACGTTTCTCAAATTCACGATAGAGTTTAAACATTCACGTTCTATTTCAAGATATCGTACATTAATATATTCATTCCAAGTATCTGTACTTTTGAATAGACGTCACACTTTTTATTCCATTCGAAGCGTTTTTTACCCCTGTTGGTTTGCTCGCATTTGAATGTTTATCTATTCCAATGCTTGCATATTCAATATATTTTACATCAAAGTGGGTATTCAGTATTTCCAGAGGGTTAAATTTGGGGTTTGCTATATTTCGCAAAATCGTATAATGGCAAGTGAGCAGTTTGATTTCACTTCATATTGAAAGGAAATACAAAAAAAGTTGAAATATTAAAACGACAATCACATTTGCTTCTCTCTGTGTGTGCAAGAGAATTTTCTATACAAATGAAATATGAAGTAGGAAATCATGTTCGCAATATGGGAAATTTGAATAATGTGACGAAAGATTAACAAAGTGCATTCCAAACGCATTTATATGCATGAATTTGAATTACCGGGCGTAGATGATACGTGTCTTACATCTTGAGAAGTACTATGACATTTCAGAAACGGAACTCAAACGTTGCTATGTTATGAAGATGACCATGTACAAGCTCCATTCAAAATAAAAAAAAGTGTTTTGTGAAAGCAATGCAAGTAGGAGTCGGTAAAAAAAACTATGTCTCAAACTGATAATTTATGAAAGACTTAAACATTTGTGTTATATGACGAGATAGCAAACATCAATCTCGTCATTCCGTGTATGACTTATATTTTGTGAAAAATACAACTTTGTATCTCTAAAACAAAGAATGTTTCGGTATACTCTGACGTTGTTAGTTCACGGTAAAATAATACAATTCTTAAAAGATAAATCTTTTCTATGAGTACAATGGCAGCCATTACGACAAACAGAACCTTTCAAAAAGCGATTCCTTTACTGCAGATGCATACATGAAACACATTAAGATACAGGTAATGCTTAACGATTCATATAGAATGTTGCCAATCGTCAACAACACTTATCGTTGGCCACGCATCTTTAATCACACTTTCGCAGCCGAGAAAATAACTGTAGTTATGCAGTATGAGGTAATGCCTTCTACTACGGAAGTATCATTTGCTTAGAGTGGCACTACCAGCGGGTATTTTTATGTTAATAATTTAGTTGTGCTTTGAAAGTTCATAATAAAAATAAATTTTAAACATAGAACAGTTGCACGGTTTCTCCATTTTCGGGCAGAGAAATTCACATGAACAGTATCTATTAAAATATGTTTTCTGACATAGTATGCAATACAACACGCAAAAATTGCTTATTTTTGTTGAATTACCAAATAAGGTTTACTTATCGTCAATCCGATGAATCAAAACGTAACGATTCGTAGAAATAACGAAAAGAGAGAATAAAGATTAACATCGTTTTACCAATGTATTCGTAGGTGAATTTGAAACCACCCAAAACTCGATTTTCTAGAATTCTTCTAGTATCCTAGAGTAAACCGACGAATACCTGTGCCAATCAACTTTTCTTGCCCACAGAAATCGAATGAGTAACTGATCACTTTTATACGCGGCGTTAAGTCACCAAAAATGCATTCTAGTTGCTTAAAAACATGTATTTCATAGAATCTTCTTAAAATGCTTTAGATCTATTCGCGAAAACATGATTAGTTCCCCATCAGAAGACCAAGACGCGTCGAAATTGACTCGAAAGTAGCCTAACCGTGGGTGACGAACGGCAGAACGTATGTTACTCGATTGCTGTATGAGGATTTATTCATTAAAATATATGTATTCGAATGTTATACAAGAAATTAAATGATTGGCCCCCAAAACATTTCCTAATCAAAAGCGTATTTGGTGCCTAACATCAATGAATTTTCATCTCATCCTCGTGAAATGGTAAGACGTATGAACGAGTTGAAAAGTTGATTCAAATCCTCTGCCTAAAACGTCACGAAGACCCTTACAATATTTTTTAACCTACTCAATCACGTGGATTAATTTTATCGCTAATTTAGTTAATTTCCACAACAGCAGAAACCGAGTGGTTTCCTCCGAACATTTCCAGGCGGATGCCGGAGTAATGCCGTAAATAAGGCCACGAAGCACGCATCCTTTCCGGTACGCTGCGATAATTTGCGAGATCCCAGAGGCAGCTTGTGTGTCTCCTGTTTGGATAACTAACGAAATATGTCAGTAAATGCACAACAAAATGTCGAATTTCTAATTTCAATTTTGTGATGGTAACAGCAGCAGCTTTCGTTTCGCCGAAAGATAATTCTTCTCTTCTGAATTTACAAAAAATATTGAAAATTACGTTCTCCTGCCTACAAGTAATCTTCCGTTCTGCGTCGGATATCTTACGGCTTATTAATTTGAACATCCAGATACAGATATCTCGCCAAACATCCTCTCCACCAGCAGATAATTACGGTACATGGATCTTAAAACTTGACTAGAAAGTCAGCGGAGATATTAAGATCTTCTCCATACGATCGGATGAAAGAAAAACCCTAAGCGCTGAGTAGTACCACCATCAAAACATTTATACAGATAATTTGACGGAGAGCTGAGATATTCGTTTCTGGATACATGAATCCCTTATTTATTTTAGTCAGAATAGCTTAAAACGTAACACCACGTTTTACTTCCGTTCCATTTCCATTCCATTCTACGACATAAATTTTATAGTATTCTAACATTGTATCGCACACAATCATAAAAAAAACATTTGTTAACAAATTATGATAGAATACAGTCAATACGTCACGTAAGCATCGACACTCTTCATAATCAACCAGTTATCTGCATCGAAGAAAAACAAAGACTAGTAGGAACGTGGAAGAAAAGAGTAATGAATCCGTCGTGGCCGTAGAGATCTGCCTGGGATAATAGGGATTCCAAGCACAGAGGTCTCTGAGAGCGAACAGACCCTAGGACCCACAAAGAATGGGACTCCCATTTTCTGCAGTTTTTTATCAATATTTTTTCACATTATGATTAATTATTTCTAATTATAAAGAATTTAACTGAAATTAAACAATCCAACGTCAAGACGAGTCTAATGTCGTTGACATGTGAAAAACGGCCATCTCCACGACCCTTATACGGTAACGTGGAGGGCAAATTTATATAATCTCGTTTGGAATTATAGCTTTCTATCATTCTTCTTTTTTTAATAGTCAAATAAGTAATTAGATTTAAAGTAGCAAAATTAACATGACCCTATGCTTAAAATCCACAAGCTCTTCTGCATCTTGGGTTCTATCTCGACAACTTATCCCCCGCGAACCTTAAGGCGGTGCCACAGATGCGACATCCGGCAAGTACCGAGCGACGCCTACCTAAATTCCGATTAGCTGTATGTAAGTATCGCCCTCAATCCCCAATTATGTTATTATTATTACTATTATTATTACTATTATTATTATTATTATTATTATTATTATTATTATTATTATTATTATTATTATTATTATTATTATGCCGTGAGTCGAGAGCAGAGACAGGGATGGAGACGAAGACTAAGGCGGAGAAGGGGATCGAGACGCTGGTGGCGTCAGAGGTGGAGGCTGTGGCGTTGACGTGGGCGGAGGCGCAGACGGAGGTGAAGGCGAGGACTCTAGTGGTTATGAGGCGAAGGCGGGGAGGGAAGCGGATTCGGGAAGGGAGATGGTGGCGGGAACGGAGGCGGCGTGGATTGATTAATTGATTATATCGTTTTTCTGCGCATGTCAACAGCCACGGCCATTAGTCGCGTTTGTGTAGTGAACGTTTTATCTTGGGAGGTGGCGAAGTTTCCTTCCGAGCTGGATGGTGAAATCCCGCGTCCACCTTACACGTCGGCTTGCAGCGTATCTACCTACTGGTATCTTCCCCAGCGCCCCATCCGAGACAAGTTCGAAGTTCTCGATTGGTGTCCCGACTTGTGTGACAGTGTAGTGCGTGTATGTATGTAAGAAAGAGGTGAGGATAGCATCAGGAAGAGGAAGGAAAGATCGCGCGGGGTCCGTGGCCGTTTGCTAGGGAACTGCCCCGGCATTCACCTGGTGTTGATCGAAGAAACCACGGAAACCCAACAGAGTAGCCGGTCACTAAAATTGCTGACTACGGCTGAATTCATCTTCGTTATCGAGCTAATGTCGCAAACCCTTCCACCAGCGAGACAGAAACTCTGTGATCCCCCGGCCCGAGGCAACAGTAGTTGTGCTGAGCCACCTAAAGCGATCTCGAGGATAAAGATGGGGTGGAGTCTAGGGTGGGAGGCGGCAAGCGGAAGCGGTGAAGGAGGCGCTGGCGGAGGCAGGGACGGCGGGACCGAAGGCTAAGACGAGGGTGGAGGTGGGGACCCAGGTGGAGGCGCAAGCGGAGGCAAGGACGGCGGGGCTGGAGGCGACGCGGTGAAGAAGGCGGTAACAGAGGCAGGGCCGGCGAGGGCGAAAGGGAAGGCTGAGGCGGCGGCGCTGACAGAGGCAGGGACGGTGGGCAGGTGGTGAAGGCGAAGGCGGAGAGGTGACGCAGGTGGAGGCGCAGACGGAGGCAAGGACAATGGGGCCGGAGGTGACGCGGTGAACGAGGCGGTGGCGGAGCCAGGGCCGGCGAGGTCGAAGGGGAAGGCGGAGGCGGAGGCGCTGTCAGAGGCAGGAGCGGTGGGCCGGAGGCGAAGGCGGTGACGCGGATGGAGGCGCTGGCGGAGGCAGGGCC
>BOPP01000061.1:4985562-5021228 GCA_017312745.1 Gryllus bimaculatus
GCCCGCTGCCCCGGCGCCCGCCCGCGCCCTCGCCCGCGCCCTCGCCCGCGCTCGTCGCACGCTCTGGGGGCGCTTTGCTCCATTTCGCGCGCGCCTCCGCGCAATGCATGCCAGCATAGCGCTTCTGCCGGCGATTAAAATGCGAGGTGGTATTGACAAGAGACTGGCAAGCTGATTTTTTTCAGGAAATAGACCGACTACATTCGCAATAATGATGGTAATAAACAACGGAATAGACAAAAATCATTGATATAATTGGCAATAATGATGACGCCAAACAATTAGTGAAGTACATTTTTCGTTCATTATAAATTCATATTATTGGTAATAATGGTGACAATAAGAAACTGATTGAGTACATTTCTTTCACTGAATATAAATTGTTGTTTGAGGAAATACAACCGAAAGCATTGCTGTTTCAGAGATACCATCATAACGCTTGAACTGGCGGTTAAAATGCGAGATGGTATTGACATGAGACCACTGAACATGCAGATTTTTCTCTTCAAAGGGAATAAACAACGGAATTGAAAAATTATTTCGTCATTAAACATTGATATAATTGGCAATAATCACGACGCCCAACAATTAGTGAGGCACATTTTGCGTCCAATTCACATTATTGGCAATAATGATATGACAATAAGCAACTGTTTGAGAACATTTATTTCACTGAATGTGTACTGCAGTGTTCGGAAATACTGCTAGCCAAAAGAATTGTTGTTTCAGCGAGAAACAAAGATTGTAATTATCTTCAAACAAGCTAATTAACAGATTTTCACTAATGTCATTGACGATAATTTCCTAAATGACGTAGTATCGAATCAGAACATTATTGCACCAAATAGTTATTTACAACTGCGTCGAGAACAAGAAGTCGCATGAACACATTTTCAAAAAATATCAAGTTTTGAAGTTAAATTAAAACTGACTATAAACGATTATTTTATTTCATGTTTTGCAGAGCAATAGCATGCATTATTTCATGTTTTGCAGAACATGATGAGTTAAGTCTTTTGAAGCAATTAGTAATTAAGTAATAAGAATATTTGGTAAAAAAAAATTGGCAAACAACTTATTAATCGCTTCTCAAGCAGAATTTGGCAAAAACGTTTAGAAGGAAGCACTTTATACGACTTCAGCACAATGTGTATTAATAGCTTGTTTCGAATGTAGGTATACCAAAGTCAGTATGTATTATATTTTAGTGAGAAGATATACCAATTTATATATATATATATATATATATATATATATATATATATATATAGTATGTTTCATTCAATAAAATTTTTTAGATACTGTAGTGTAAAGTGTTTTCCTTGAAAAGTAGTTCAAAATGACGTACCTGTAAATTGAAAGTTTAATATACAAAGTGTCATCACTTCTCAAAGTAGGGTTTGCGATGATCATGTGTTACTTTTTACAGCGATTAATCCTAGAAACCTAATTAGGAATCACACACGACTCTCCATCAAGAATTTTCTTGTCTGTAAATCTTGATCACCACTCAAAAGCTTCTTTATACCTTTCCACTCATTCCTGTTTTCGGCATCCCATCTTGATTATTTCATTCATGTGTTTCATTCATTCAAAGTACCTCCAAAATGAAAACATGGGTTTCAAATTCAAGGCGACCGTGATATCAGCCAGAACGATTGGGGAATATCAATTTTGGAGAAAATCGGCTGAACGGTATAGGCGCTTTGTTGTGCATGGACGGACGAACAGTCAGACGTTTTGTAGTCAATCGATTTTTCGGTGTGAAGGACGCACAAAACGGATTCTGGCTGCACCACGTGTTAGCGGAATTTGTTTCTATATTTAGCAACTGGATTTATCCACTTTTCGTTACTATGGCCCGGCAATACGAGTTTTTGAAAATTTTCCAGCGCACAATTACAATACTTTCTTTTCATACGTTAGTAAGT
This sequence comes from Gryllus bimaculatus, assembly GCA_017312745.1. Taxonomy (NCBI): domain Eukaryota; kingdom Metazoa; phylum Arthropoda; class Insecta; order Orthoptera; family Gryllidae; genus Gryllus; species Gryllus bimaculatus. The sequence goes on from BOPP01000061.1 coordinate 4,987,494, forward strand.
GCGAGAAAGTACAACAGAAATAAATGAAACATTTTATTAACAAAAATACACTAATTTTGCCTACAGCCCTTTTAATTATTTAATTAAACGAGTATTTTTACATTGAATAAAAGTATTTAAAATAATAGTTGCTTTAACTAGTTTATAAAAACGCCAAGAATCACAACAATGATTGTGAACAAATTACGTACAAGCATATTGATTAAGTACAAGTACATCTGTATAATCAATAGATATAGATGTACCGATACAAACTTTACAGTTATCAATGTTTTTAAAAGTTTTCGAAAACATGTCTGTGAAAACGTAAAAATTTTAAAACAAGAATTTTTTGTAATCAAATTAATAGTTAAAATTCCTGTTATTTTCCATCTCCATTATTCTCCATTTTTTTCTGCTGTCTGCGGAACTTTTTTTTTCGCGTTACGAGTTGAAAATTCATTGGAAATGGTGGGAATTCCCCCGATCTGGCAATACAAATCGCGTCTTTCCGAACTGCACCGTCACATAACGTTGTAACAGGTCAGCACGGCAGCTCTGAATGCAGAGATTAACTGATTAGTTATAAAATATCGAAAAGGAAGACAGATAGGACACTTTTTGAGGAAGGACAGAACTTACAAAAAGAGTACTGTCCTTCCTAAAGGAGGACGATTGGTCACCTTATTTCGTGTTTCAAATTAGGTAGCTTAGAATATAAACGAAACGTTCAGAATTCATTTTATCTGTATAACTTCCATGTATTACATGAAATCGTTTAGGAAGCATTGATATTAAGACGATTCTGGAATGAACTGGTATTATAAAGTTATAATGTTTATCTTTTTTGTCTTATTTGTTTATTTAAATGTTTTATTCGAGTTAATTAACGTATTTATTTGCGAAATAGTCATTCTAAATACCACTTATGCGTTAGGAATACCTGATAAATCGACGAGTCGCTTCGCGTCTCGTAAATGTATCGTTAATTCCCAATACACTTAGGATAATTCCGCGGTAACAAAATTATATAGTGTATTGCGTAGTGTAAATTGAATGCAATCGGAATCGTGCACAAACGCCAACACACGAAGAACATTTCAACTTAGCATTTGTAACATAGGGAAAACATGAAGTCGTAGGCTTCCGCGACCAGAGTCAAGTGGGTGATCTGGGATTCGACGCGGCGTCACCCGGACAGCCCAGATCACCCATAGGGAAAAATGCTTTCCAGGTATCATTTACCGTTAATTCAACAGAAAAGAGTTTTATTACTAACGTATTTTCTTCTACCAGTATCAGATTAAACTGCTGCCGAGAGTGCACAATGTTTGAAGGGCATGGATGTAAATAGCTGTTTCAATGTTAAAATGTTCTAAGGTATTAGCAAGAGGTGAGAAAGGTTTCGGAGCCTACTACTTCCATTTTTTTCTATTTTTGAAGAACAAGTCACTTTTGTTAAATTAGTGCACAAAGATGTTTAATTTTCAAGTTTTATACTTGAGGAAAACAAAAATACCTTTCGCAATAAGAAATGTATTTTATATTAATGAAAAAACCTGTTACATTTTCTCGTCAAATTAATCTTGAAGTATCTTCAAAACACAGTATTGAGAAAACTAGATGGTTTCTGCAGAAATATTGTGAAACTCCATAATTGTAATACAACGGGAAGAAAAAGAAATGATCTTACACAAACAGAATTTATTAACTATTCGTCAGATACAGCATTACACAGACATACATGTTTTGAGGGTTTTTTTCATCATCTTCACTGATTTCAACAGGATATTAAGGAAAACTATAAAATGTAAAACAACATTGTAAAACTAATAAAGAATTCAAACATTTTTTTAAAATCTTACCAAATATAATTATTTATCCAAGTAACATGGTCAACTTGATTCGTGGTGTGTTTCTCACACAGCGCCATTTTATGCATTGTCCTCCGGGGGATATTTCTGGACTTGTACTCGTTTGAGGTGTAAATTACAGTAATATTCGTGACATTAAATACTAGATATCATTTAATTAAGTCCATAATTACTGAGAGTAAACCTCAAGCAAGAACAATCCTAAAAACTTCTGGGATCTTCGACGTCAGAACATCGGAATCAACAACAAAATGCCCATCACGACTGCATTCAGTAAGGCCCGTGTTAACGAACGACAAAATTGTTCAAGTAAAATTTTTATTATTAGTTTTTTGTAAATTTTATGAATTGCATTTCAAATTCATTAATATCTGAGAAATGTTCTTGCATGAATTGTTAAACAAATTTGAAAAATATCTCTTAAAATTAAACTGTTTCAAATTGTAAAAATCATAAAAATTGTATAAAGAGATGTATCATTACCAGTGGTGAAGGTAATCATGCAGTTGAGTATTCTGAAAATTTAACCTTACACGTTTTTGTAAATCAGCTCCATTCATCGAGTTTCATCGTTCAGCAAATATATCAGTAACTTGATTTTTAAAGCTGTAGTTTCTTGCAGGTTAATTTAGCAGACACTTTTCAATAGCCAGTATACTCAAATTACTGAGCCTGATATTTCCCTTGGAATTTCTTAGGAATGTCTTCACGTTATTTAATGTAATCATATTCCTTTTACATAATCCTGTAGATACAGGGAAAGTTAAATAAGTTGTATCAGCCGAACACTCTCTTGATATTTCGTTTCTAGACGGCTGTCCAAGAAATGCTGAAGCAAGAAGTCTGCAGTCAGGTATTTTGCGTTATCAATTAATACGTTTGTATTTCATTTCGAAGCTGCTCACTGTCAAAGAATGGATATTGGTTTTTCTCTTCCCTACTCTAGCCATATGGACACTCCGCCAATCCATTCAGTGAAGTCGAAAGTATTGAAAACAGTCAGCCAAAGAGTTTTTAGAGATTGTTACAAATGTTAAAATTAATATATTGGCAATGGCTATAACAGAAATGTAAATATTTTTTGTACCGCTCACTTCTGAGCGTTGAGATAAATATTATAAACACAATTTAACAGATACAGAAAACGAAAGGTTTCAGTAGCTTACACAAACACGAATATATAAATATTTATTAGTAATTCGATAAATAAAATGCATCAATGATAGCTTACTACTGAGAAATATGATAAATATTTATGAAATGAGAAAAACGCTTGAAATATAGCAAAAACGCTTCAGTAAAATGTAGTTCAATACATTGCTAAGTCTTAGAATACTACATTTATTTCCAAAATGTATTCGAATTATCAATATTCAAGTGAATACTTGTAGTCCCAAATGTTTTACCCATAACCAATGACGCTGTAATAACTCAAATTCTAACAATCGCTTACAAAATATTACAAACATATTTTTAATAAAAAATACATCATAAACAATATCAATGACTTTCAGCTTTTTAAAAAAAATTGAAATCTTTGAAAACAAACAGAAAATAATCAGTGGACCTCTAAATCCCCTTGTTAATAGTAGATTAAATATTGATTTTTTAAACATAACTACTAAATTATCGCAGATGGTAATTGTTTTTCTTACCACAAATATAGGAAAAGAATAATGAATCCAAGATGTGCGATGTAAATAATTTACGATCACTTATCATTCCTTTTTAAGCCTTTAATGTAATCCAAAAACAGAACAACAACATGAAATGACAACGTGTGCTTCTTCATTCTCACATGCTCTTACATCTTTTATGATAAAACAATGTCATATAAGTGTTTTTGCAGCTTAAATATTTTATAAGTTACTATCTACACACTGAACCAAGAGTATAGAATTCGAGTAGGAGTATATAAGTCGAATTTTAGCAGTTTTAGTTTCAGTGTATATTTTTAAAGTGGGCATCCATACAAAAAGAGATTCGAAACTTTGGTTATCAAACAGTTCGATAGTAGTCATAAATAACACGTTCTTTCCCGTATTATTAGCATATTATCCTTTGCGTAAACTATTGTTGATTGACATCAAAAAATTAAAATTTAAACTTTCAGCTTCTAGAGAATTTACTTTCACCAACTGTTGACGATATGAAGCAATACTTTTTTGTAACTATTTCACAATAAATATAACAATAATTTCGTAGTTAATCACGGTAACAATTAAGAGAATTTTGTCGAACCTGGAAACTTATTTCCAATTAACGGTTTTTTAACTTCAAGCTATATAAGTCATCCGAAAATAAATAGAAAAGTAGTTTCATACCAATACTTCGTTTTATGAAATGTGTGATTTTAATTTTTTATTTACATAAATTTCAGAAAACTATAAAATGTAATAAAGTGAAGAAACAAGTAATTGTAACTCCACCTGGCCCTTCACGGCGTTCCAGTGGAACCTAGTGATTTTAAGATCATATTTATTGCGCTGTACTAGAAGCCGCAGCATTCCTTCCCTACCAATCAACAACCTTAATCCAATTTGGCGGGAGACACACGGTGAATTACAATAGCTACAGCTACCGTTCGAGGATCAAGAGAACTGAGCACGGCCACACTACGGCTTCACCGGGAGGGGGACGGGGAGGGCGCCTCCCAACTCAAGGAAACTCTCGACTCCTAATAGAGATTACTCTGTAAGTAACGACGTAAGCGAAGACTTGCGGCGAGCACTTCTGGCTGGCTCCAATTATTCTCTGCGATCTCTCTTGCTCTACTTGCATTAAGAGAGCCTTTTCTGAGAATTAGAAAAAAAAAAGGAAAAACGACTTTGTTCTCTAGTGTTGGCAAGTTCTGCTCTCAAGCTACTCAGTTACACGACGAGCTCGGAAGTGTGCTCTTTATCTTGAATTCTTCTTGTAGTTCTGAAGCTCCACGAACTTCATGTACTGCAACAAAGACATATTTATAATTTACAAACTTTAATAGCAATTTTTTTTAAAAAGACTACTTATTTATAAAAATTTCCTAAAAATATTATTTGAAACAACTGAAAACAACAACTTGTAACAACATACTACTAGGATATAATCGATAAATCATTATTATTTAACTTCATTAACTTATATTCTTTCTGAGTTGAGCTAGAGCACCAGTAAAATTTCCAAGTATACATTTATATTATTTAATTTTATATTATTTATGTACATTACAGCTAAATTAAATATGAAGAAAAAATTAGAGAAAATAAAATAATCAGCGTGAAGAAATTGTATATAGAAAAAGCGATTTTAACAAACTTTGAGTCTATGTGTAATGATTATAAAACTATTACAGCGACAAAGAGGAACACAGATATCATTCCGAAAAAAAAATGCATCAAGAAATTAGTAGACGTCGGCATTGTAATATTTGTTACAAAATATTCAACGCGTTGAGGGCAGAACTCAACAATTGTGATGTTAATACACGAGGACAACACAAGCGTATCAGATCCTGGATTATTGATTTGAATGATTCAGTAATTCAATCATTCTATCAACCCATGCAGTGACTAAGGAATAATGTCTGAATATGTCTAAAATTATATTATATTTTATATAATTTTTCATTTTATAATTTTCAGTTTTCTTTAATTTTGTTTTTTCTTCAAAATTTGATAAATGAAACAGGTAGACATATATGATATATGATTAGTCATTGCAGCTTTGCGCACAAGACTGTCTTCTGTGAAATAATGTCAACATTATTTGTACTTTGTTACAACCTGTAAATAAATAAGTAAATAAATAAATAAATAAATAAATAAACTCAAAGAAAACTTAAAAAGTAGTTCAAGAATAAAAAATCCACGTTCTCCTCACTCTCCACGGCCATCCGCGTGTTTGGATCCGTTACATGCCTCTCGCCTCCTGCCTCACCCACATGACGCCCCCGCACCACTCGCAGGCGGACATTGCTTCTTTCCACACCGCCCTCTCGCCGCCACCATCTCTCCCTACACTAACTTCGCGCCGCCAATCCTCATATCACACGTCACCCCGCCCCTCCCCGCACTCCCCTCACGCCGCTCCATCCTTTCGAACTACCTTAGCACCTCATCGCAACTAACGACGCACTGGTCACGCTTCGCCTCTACCCCTGCCTCCACACACTACTCACACGCCGTACACATCCTTCACCGCACTTAACTCCATGCAGCCACGCCCATCCTCGCACTATGATCACGTTGCTCCTGAAGTACCACCTCGCCGCCCAATCCCTCCCCTCGTCGCCCTAACCTTCCCCTATCTCACCCAGGTCGCCTCCACTTCCACCCACAACTTTACTTTTCTCAACCATCCTCGTAACCTAAAAACTCCTCTAAAACCCAACTGCCGCCTATCCGCCCCTCCACTCCCCTTACTCCTTTAGTCGCCCTCCATCCCCTCCTTCTTCCTTCCTCCTCCCGCGCCGTTTGCGCTACCTCGCGTTGGTTCAAGGTCGTCCCCCGCGCCTTTCCCCTCGTCAGCGTTCCATGCTCCGTCCCGTACTTCCTCGCTATAAACCCCACCTCCCCAGCACTCGCCCCGCACGCCCGAGCCTCCCCGCCTACCCTCCGCGCCACTTACCATTCACCGCGATACCGAGCTCCCCCCACAGTTTCCGCTCGATCTTCTCTCTCCCGCAACCGCCACCCCTCCCGCTCTCCCCCCCACGCCCCGCCCCCGGGCATCCCGCCCCCACCATCCGCGAGAGAGCGCGACCACACCACAGTGAGCGGCGGGGCGCCGCCTCCACCACCCTCCCCGTCGATGGTTGCCAAGGCGACCAAAATTCACACGCACACCCGCCGCCCTTCGCCGCCGACCTCTCCACCCCCGCCGTCGATAACCCCTCTCCCTGCCCGTTGCCCCGTGCCGAGTGGAAGACTCGCCGGGACAGCCGCGCAGTTGGGAATGCTGCCGCAGATTTTGCAGATCGAGTTCGCGTTTTCAATCCACCGAGCTGGACGAGTTTATTTATTTATCTGCGTCATGAAACAGTGGAGCTGCTGCATGCGACGTACGAGAGGAAGCGACTAATTTACTGCCCAGAGGCGAAAAAGAGTTCATCTCGGCACTGCTGTGTCACTGGGAATCTAGAGGAAAAATATTGAAATGGGAGTGGAGCAAAATGTGTCATTACGTAGTATGCCCTATACGTACAAACGAAACAAATTAATCACAACTGTTTAGGAACATGTTGAAATATTACTCTTTTGTTATCCATCCTTAAATTTGTTTGTAGATTGTCTCCCTGTTATAATAAGCAATTCATTTCTCTTCTTAAATTTTGGAAGTAAGTTTGCATTGTTTTTTCTCATTTAAATTTATGGTATTAAATCTAGAATCTGGTCATTTCTATCTATCAATACGCACTCCCGATTTATAGTGTGAAATCATGAAAATCTAATGACTCGAAAACATTGAGAACACGTATTAATATTATATACAATTAACATTACAATAATATTTCTACATATCAACTGAAATTAACAAAGGACAACAAATTATCTGTTATAATGTCACTTTCGGATTGGGTTCCAGTCACAAATACAAATGGTTCAACTTTCCCTAGGGTGAAACTTAATTATTTGCATAAAATTCTACGAAAACAATAACTTCCGAAACTAAATTGCAGTGTTACCTCATTCCCTTTGTCGTTATTTAAGAAAATTAACTTTTTTTGCATTTCCGCGAATTTCATGAGAGTCCTTTATTACCTCCCAGATAAAGGTAGTTCAAGGTAGCTCATTCCCATCTAAAATGTGGCGATACAAAACCATATCATATCGCCATATTGATGTGAGATATTTGTTTCTCTTTTAAATTGTTGCAATTTGAATGAGCTGGTTTCGATAGTAAATGCTTCAGTTAGGTTTAAGGGGTGTCGACCAATTTTTCGCAAGGGGGACGTGAAAAAATGAAAGAAAGATAATATATGACACATTAAAAAATGGATGTCTAAAACAGTGTAAGAACGCTGTATTTTACTCGTATATACAATAATTATTATACATAATGATATTGTTGTAGTTTAATATTTGTTGTAATACTTCTCTTGCATTAAATTACAATCATGATAAACTTTAATGGGTTTAGACTCGGGCGCAGGAAAATAAATTCATATAATCTCTGTGACTCATGCTACAAGCGTTCTGAGTAAATGCTGACTCAGGATTGCACGTTGTCCTGTACGATGGATGATTTCTGAAAGACCAAGTTCTCTCAAACATTTGCGGACATTTCTGGACCTTGAGCTTGAGCCTATATCACGAGGACGACCCGCGTTAAAAATAATGAAAAGAACTGTACATTACTTAAGTTACATAAGAGATTCAATTCGGACTGCAAATGCCTCAACACGATACTTTCGCTAAATATGGGCTGTTCCTGCTAACGCAACGTCTTGCACTTCCCAGAATTTTGAACAATCTGGTAGTTTGAACTAGCTCTTTCATAAATGTTGCGAAACAAATCTCAGAGCTCCGGTAGCTATCGGCACGACCTGTTTTTACTTCCCACACCCGACAGATCCAGAGTTCTATACTCTTGTATTTAAGAAGTTTCTGTGCCTCCTCCTTGGTTACGACGTATTGCACCACTGTTCGGATCGCACAGAAACAATTTCAAGTAGGCATTTTTCTCCAACTCCTGAATAAAAATATCCGGTTTGTTTGTTGCTATCGCGCGAGCCGTATGGATTTGTTGGTCGTATGATATTGTAAACAGTGAAATAGACGTCACCGGTTTTGATGAGTGTTCATATCACTTGGAACATGAACGTGGAACTTTGAGAGCATTACAGATCTGCCAGTAGAGGTAACTACAGACCATATCGTGCCCTTCTATTTATTATAATTTCGCTAGAACTGTACAAACAGGTGATATGATCAATGGTATCAAAATGCTTCTGATAAACACGACGGTTACAATTTTTTACAATTCGGAGCACCGCTTTATCATAATATGTCTTCAAAGCCTGATTTGTGGCAGCTATTTTTACCGTTTCTGGTTGTAGTCTCATTCTTATCCTTTCATGCCACATTATTGGATTCGTTTTCAGTGATCTCTTTCTTACCCAATATTTTTGGATATTTTCCATGGAGGAGTTTTGATTATTATTACAATTTAATTATTTACTACAATTATTAAGTCATATCTTATAACTGTTTTGTTCCAGTTAATATCACTGTGTGACAATATGAACGCTTCACTCAGGTAGAGAATGCCAAATAAATGGTGTAAGCTGCTGTTACCTGCTTACCGTAAGTCTCCAGAGCCCAAAGTCGTGACACCAACGAGATCTTAGCGCTAGAGTACATACGTACACACATACATTTATTATATTGCAAAGGTTGAAAACCGTGCTAAAAACAACCGCGTTGCATCGTCCATCCAGACTTTCTGGACGGGGCGCTAACCTTCGCTGGAGCGAAGGCGCCGACGGAAAGGTCGCGGGCGGGGCAGCGTGCGAGGCAGAGGCGGGGGCGGGGGCGGGGCGCAGGGAGGCCAGAGGCAACAGATCGCTCTTTGAGGCGCCGCTAATGAGCGCGGTGCGTCAGCCGGCGGATGACGGCGCGGCGCGCGCGTACACACAAAAACAACGCGTCCGTCCACGGCCACAAGGTCCAACGCAGAACGTTCTTCGGAAATGTATCTAAAAAACTGAATGACCTTTGTAGCAAATAAACATCCCAGTTGTAAAATTGTTCACATTAAATTTTGAAAATTTAAAACTGATATTCACAATCCTTATTACTAAATTATTCAATCCATATAAATCGCGATGTGTGTGTGTGTGTGAGTGCGTGTGCGTGTGTGTGAACACTGTGTGAAAAAATCAGAGAATAGTATAACCTGGCCACGTTTTCGCGGTCATTGTCAGCAGTCGCGCGATCTCACAAGCACCTTTACATAAATCCAGAAGCCCAACCTCACACTCTACTACACGTGATGGAATTATGAACTAATTTACTAACAAGTGTGGTTGTCTTTAGACAATTAAAAGTGTTCGCCCTTGTATAATAGAAAATATAGTTTCATCGGAACTCAAATTACAGATTTGATTTAATAATATTGCTTGCAAAATATCGTCTCCCGCCTCGCTTCACCGGCAACTAGCAAAAAAGAGAGCTCCACAAATCGTGAGTAAAGTGAAGCTACTTTTACAGCAGTCAAGCAGTGTTTTTATTATTTTTATAGATTGGTTTAACTTTATTTTATGCACAGCGCGGAGATACTATTTGTTGGTTTTGTTTGTATTGTATTGGCTCGCAAAATATTCTCATGATTGTATATTTGTAGGTTTTCATTTGTTCGTGTTAAAAATACAAGCACAACTCGTATCGTCGCATCGTCCTGAACATTTCATTCGTACGCTAACGACTCACTTTCTACGCTAGAAACATAAATATGGAGCTATTGCCTTCTTGAAGTCTGTGCCTTGCAACAAAAGCAACAAAAAATTGGAAGCCTTCTTATAGAACATTTTGGTTTCAGAAAGTGTTTATATTATTATGATGCCAGTGTCTAAGCCTTATGGACAAACCCGGAACGAATAAATGATTTCATGAGTTGGTTAGTATGAAAAGATATGAAAAATTTAAAATTGTAAAAAAAAAGACAAGGAAAACGGGAGAACTCCGAGATAACCTGCCGCAAACCCCCTTCGCCCACCACAATACTTCAAATGGGACTACCGAGTTTCAAAATCTAGAACCCAGAGGAGAAATGTTTACAGACTGACAATTACAACAAACGCCGCGCAGACACATCCACGAGAATCATACCCCGCTGCCCCCAGCCCTTCGGCTAAGGTGGTTAAGGGCATTATTTGATGTCATTGCAGGGCCCGTGACCGTGAGGTTCTGGACAGCTAGGACGACTTCAACCGCTATCTAGAAAAGAATTCTAGCGGCCGGGATGTTCTGATAGTGTTACGTGGCTTCTCCTATCATCATCAGGAAAATACCGGAGCAGTACTTCAATAAACGAGCCACGGACCGCGCGATATTTCCTGTCTCTTGCTTGGCCAATGCTAAACACAAGTACATGCACTACACTACCACACATATGGAGAGCTTAATGTTTGTCCCTGCTGGCGGTAGATATCTTATTGGAGGGGGAAGCCTCAAGAGGGCACGAAGCCGACGTGTAGGTCGATGCCGGATCGCGACATTCAGCTGGGAAAGTTCTCCGCATCCAGTCATAAACATGCACTATTAATAATAGATACGGTACCGATGACCTTAGCAGTTGACGCGCATGAAAAGACCAATCGATCTACATATTAGCCCCTACCACGGAGAGCTCTGACCAGCGCGGTCTCCGCGGACTGCTCAGACTCCGGCACTCATACCCTCTCACCAGTACTGCAGACAGCGAGAATAGCTGTACCTCGCTCAAAAATGGGGCAGTGCACTTCAACGGATTTTTCCAGGGTCAAATATTTTATATCATGAATTGTAATTACATTGGTTTATTTAAAAAATAAGTTTGTCTGCCATGGCTTTATTTCGAGCTTATACTGAACCGATTGTATTTCTTTTACTTTGAATAAAATAATGTGGTCTCGAGATGTTTTATCAGATATTGTTGTGCTGATACACTAGCATTAATTAATTAATAGTATTAAGGGTAAATTAATTAATAGTATGCTTTTTTAAATAATACGCTTATCAGTAGTCAATAGTTTTCTTCCAAAGGCTGTTTTAGTTATCGATTGATATTAATATGTCGATAGATGTAAGACCTCACCGCTTGATGCCATTTCATTTAGTTATAATTCGTCAAAGTTGTGTTTCAGGTGTAATAATTTCATTTTGGAACTGACTGTTTGCATGTTTTTGTTTTCATGGTATATTTTGTAGACTTCAAGATCATTCGAACAGCGGTTTTTCGTCATTATACTGAAGTAATGAAGTTGTCCAGTGGTTACGTAACATTCCGAATCGTTGCCTACGTGCCCCTAAAGACGGAAACGCGCATTGGATAGTGAAATAATTTCGTTTCCTGTGGGATCTTGAAAATGTCAGTTTTGTTCTGCTTTGTAGATCCCATGTGAGAGAAATTCTGCAAATCAGTTAACTCTGTGTTGTTTAAATGAAAAATAAGTTTGTCTTCGAACAAATTCGCCAAAAGAAATTAAACAGTTGTTTGTAGGAGATGATCACTCAGATATATTTGCACCGGCAACGCGGGGTACTTCAGAGATTTAACATTTAAACGACACATTCAAGTATAAGCAAGTTTTGGGTTTCATGATTTCGCGATGTTGCTTTCGCAGAAATCGCTATATTATTGTGCCCTCCTAGCCAGAGAATATTCATGTCGTGCGTCAGTTTGAATGTTTTCATAAAATTGTTCTTAGATGCTATATGCCTAAAATAATGTTGGAGGCCGGGGTAAAGGAGTATGGTGGCTATGTTAATACATCAATACTAGTCGAACCCGTGCGGATTTGGTAAATTATTGTTTTCTAAGTGAAAACAGCCTCATTGAAACCAACGTTGTGCGTTCCTGATAACTCAGAATACAGAGTGGGAATCTAAATATGCAATAAAACATCTAAAAAGGGTGTCCTTTGTACACTCAGCTTTCATCGGCCTAGAACGCACAGAGTGGGGCAGATGGTAAAGTGTGTTTGCATGGTAATATGTATTGCGGGTTGCATGTTTCTTTGGGGATTTCCTTCGATTATAATCCGCGAATAACGTACTTACTATATTTTCGCGAATCTGCACTCCATATTTGAAACTTAAAATTATGAAAAACGTTTCTGTATCTTGTGTATTGCGCAGCCATGACAGAATAATAGGTTCGGAATTTTATTTAAATTTATGTAATATAAAAATAGTTTTATCGTATACATAATTAGTATTCCAAGTGCTTTATTGCTAACTGCTTTACGCTTTAATGAAGCCTCATAAGACGTTCATCTCTGTTGGCTTTCCAAATCGAAACTAAAAACCACCAATAATAGTCCAATGATAAATTAAACTAAGCTGAATTTGAAAACTCCAGTAATCCATTAGAACGTAATAAACGAACAAATTGAAAGAAGTTTCTAGCGTTCTATGGAACGGCTTTCCATACGAATTTGAGTACTACATTTGATCAAAAAAGGGGCGATTAAATACGGTATTTTATCAAGATTTTTTGTATAATCGTATTTAATTTCAAAAGAAAAATATTTCAGTTTAAAAAGTTTAATTTTACTCAGTTTCACTGACACTTGGAGAGGAGACACCAATTTGTACTGTAAGCAGGGCAATCCACAAATGAGTACGAAACCTCCATTTCCAACTCTTTCTGCGTCCAGCGCTTCAAAATCATGTAAAGTGCTGTCTCTTTTTGAGAAGAGCACACGCGAAAGGTCATGTTGGCGTAAGCAATTAAAACATGAAAGTTCGCATTCAGTTTCAATGTGACGTACTACGTACATCATCTACGGGAGGTCATCCACTCTCCACACAGTTTTTATCACTAGAATTAGCTTAGTCTGAAATAAATTTTTTCTTTTTCGAGCTGCATTTCAAACGTTGATTTTTAGCTATTGCCAAGCGACGGAAAGGAATATCAAACGCTTTATTATCAACACGTGCCAATTGTGAATTCCAAATGTCGCACGTAAAAACGTTTAAATTGTAAGTGGGACCATATCGGCTCGGTGTATGACTCGCAAACATGTGTCATGAAAAAAACACGTTTTTGGAGTTACGTTGTTCTTGCAAATGAGAGCGCGAGAAACATGTGACGGTCGTCAAGTGGAAAATTCGCAGTCTGCACACAGCACAGACGATGGCGGGGCATTGCGCTCGCAGCGGCTGGCTGTAGGGGAGGGGAGCGGGGCGCGGGTAGCGCGGAGAGATGACGTGACGGGGAAGGAGGACAGAGCTCAGCGGTCGCCAAGTGGAGATATCGCGGCTGGCTGTAGCGAGGACTCCGGCGCGGTGGAGCGGGGCGGTGCTGAGGAGCAGAGTGTGAGGGCGGCAGGGCGAGGGCGGCAGGGCGAGGGCGGCAGGGCGAGGGCGGCAGGGCGAGGGCGGCAAGGCGAGGACGACCGAATTATTTTAAACTCGTTTAACGCTTAATTGTTGAAATACTGAATAGTATTGAATGAATATTTTGTATTACTTAAAAACGTTTACACGCAACTAATATGTATTAAATGAAAATAAATGTTTATATATACTTGTCAGCTGGCAATATAATTCACTTTCTTCGAGAACTGAATTTGTCTCTTTTTTAATGGAATGTAGATCCGGATGAAATAGATAGTTTTGTAGCAAACTACTGAACTATCAGTACAAATAACAAAGATAAAACAAACATGTAGCATTAATAAATAACTGCTGCATTATGTCAATTACATACGACATGAAATTCACCTGATGCCATTTTCATAAAAAAAATATGTAGTGTTTTCTTGGAGAATGAAGCCTAAATATAACAAAATTTTAGTAGTTCAGTGTCTTACAAAGAATTAGCTGTTAAAAACATTGTTTTCTTTTTATTAGTAGTTCTTTATAATTAATAAGGTCAAAGTAAATAAGTTGTCAATTGAAATTTGTTATTTATGTAACATTTCTTTTCCACATTCCATTATCAATACGCACAGGTGTGCGCAACTTAAAGCAAGAGGGGGCGCAACTACATTTCTGGGCCTCTCTGAGGCTCTTTCCTCTCTTTCTTTAATCTTCATTAATCTTTTTTATTCCCATTTTACTAAAAAAGTAATAATATTCAGAGGATAATTAAATTATAACTTCAATGATACAATTAATTAATATTATCAATAATTGATTTTATATTGAATCGTTTACACGGTTACCAGATGTTTTAGTGACACTCTTCTTCAATTACTGTGTATCAATTCTCGAAATTACCGTTTTAAAAATGTGGAAAAATGAATTCAACATACCTATAGAAATAATATATTTTATTATATAGGGCTGCAGGGACCCTTTCGAATTTTTCAGGGGGGGGTAGAAAGTGCGCTCGCGTATGCCAACATGCTTTTGAATCGTGTCGTGTAGTGTTGAACCAATCATAAAAAATCTTACTCTCATGACACTATAATTGTGGCTAGCTGGATTTCGAGAAGGGGTTACGATAAAGGGGAGAGGGTCTGTTAAGACAGCAATGTAGGCGAAACAGCAGCCACGGCCCAGGCGGTAGAGGTGGAGAAGGAAGCCGAATGAGGCGGTGGTGAAGGCTGAGGTGGCGATGACAAATGTCCGCTGGCGGTAACTGTTAATAGTGACGGAGACAGGTTAGGTAGTAGGGTAACGTGGTAGGGATAGTGGCAGAGGAGAATGTGGAGGCGAAGGAAGAAACGGTCACTAAGATGGTGTTAGTGAGACGGAGACTGTGGCAGAGGCAACAGTTGTGGTGGAGGTGTTTGGATAACGTTAATGATCACGTAGGCGGTGATAAATGCACAAAAAGAAGGCGCGTTTGCAGCAGTAGCGATGATGAAGGCCACAGCGGGCGGTGGAGAGAGATGGGTGAGGGCGATGTCGGTGACGGACGGGTGCCTGTGACCCGCCCGTGTTAATAAGGCGGAACGTCTGAAGGCAAAATGAAACCGCAGCGCCGCGCAATACCGCCCGTATACATTCGCATCGCCACGTGCCCGTCGTAACCCTCTCCTCATTGGCCAGCGTACTCTGTAAAACTCTCTCTTATGCCCGATTTACTTGCTTCCTTTTAACGAACGACTCCACAGTTTGCCTCTGGGGGTCCGGAAGTACACTGCGCATGAACGCCTTCGCTGAAACTTTGGAATCGTTCGTCGAAAGGAAGCAAGTAAATCTGGCCAAGGGGATACCATTTATAATAAACTAGCCCAATTATAAGAAACAAGAGGGGTTGAAACATGAACAGACATTCTCGTATGTATGACGGATACGACAAGTTTTAATAATAATATTCCCTCGTATACGATTATTTTAGTCATCTCTTGCAAAATGCTTTTCACTGCCTTGCCACCATGACAGCACACCAGTTTTCTTTCTTAACATCTGAGACTCACAGTAAAATAATTAACCTTATTGCTAAACTTCTAAAAAACAATCCACTTACAAAATTTGCATCAATCAGTATCGGTTCGTGGTACAATTTTCAGGTGGCTGCAGAGTTAATCAAAATCACATTCGAAAATCACAGGGTTGGAGTCAAACGATTTGCTGTCTGGAGAAGAATTCTAGAGGCCTGCTGCTCTAATCGGTTGTTTCTGTGGTTTCTCCGATCAATACCAGGCGAATGCCGGAGCAGTACCCTAACAAACGGGCCACGGACCGCGCGCGATCGTTCCTTCCTCTTCCTTGTCCTATCCCCCTCCTTACACTAACTTACACTAACATGCAATACACTACCATACACGCCGGGAACACAGAGCTTGTCCCGGCTGGGGCGGTGCCTGCTTAGATAGATAGATACCTGCTTAGAAGAGAGATACCTGCTTAGGGGAAAATCCGCCAGTCATCAGTAAGTCGGCGCCGGATCTCGCCATCCAGTGGGGGAAGATCGCCGCCATATCCTAGGAAAAAACATACACTACGCTTACAGGAATTATGCCCTATTTAGTTGACGCGCCCGTAATTGCTAACAACCAACCAGTCCACCGCTGGCTGATTTTCGATCCTAGCATTAAGTAGATTCACTGTTTGAAGAAGAATTCAGTCGCTGCCTAAAGGAGAATTCAAATGAACAGCTGCTCTGATCAGTAGTTTTTTGCAATTTCTCCGATCAATACCAGACAAGTGCCGGAGAAGTACCCAAAAAACTGACCACCGTCCGCACGCGATTTTCCCTCCCCTTGCTCGTCCTATCGTATCCTCTCCTCCACTTACCCACACTTACAGGCATTTCCCTGCCACACTTGTCAGATCACCAGTCGAGAGATTAGAACTTGGAGTGGAGGGATATAACATTAACTACACTACCGGGATTAATGGCCACAGCAATTGACGTGTCCGGAAACATCAATGAATCCAATTCACATACTCAAATAGAACTTGCAACCAATACACAGGTAGTAGAAAAAGTGTACACACGCAAAGAAGAAGTAAAGGGAGGCAAGGGAAACAGTTTTCATCAGTGATCTCTGGAGCCAAGAGGCCGGGGTCGGGGCTGGACTACGTCAAATGTCGCGCCTCTCTCCACGTGCGGCAGGCATACCAACGTGCACTTGAATCGTACGCATGGCCACTAGTCCAGGCTGAAATACGTGAGGCAGAACTTGCAAGCCAAAAGTGCAAGAGGAGTCGCCAAAGAGCATCACTTTCTAGGAAAAGGGCTCGGAGGTGCTAGAATATTAATATTTCCACGTCTCAATTGGTTATCCTTCAAAAAATAATATTGATATTCGAGTGTTGAATTGAAGATTAAAATGTATAGCAAAAATCATGATATACTTTCCAGCAACTATGTGTCCCACTCATTGTAAAATTTCACGTTCTTTCGTGACTCCCACTGTTATGTGAAGTTCTGTTACGTAAACTTTCAGACCAAGATCATTGTCATACGGACCAATGGAGTGCACGTCACTGTTCCTTCCTCACATAAGCATTTTAAGCGCCGGCTCACAGATAATTCTAATTTGATTTTATTGCATCAGAAGAAGAATGTCGCATGGACTGTTAATAGCAGATACTCACAAGCGAATTGCACAATATATGCCTCCGCGAAAGTATTTTAAAGTGTAAATCACACACCAAAACTTACGTAAATAATTAGGGTGGTCAAACCTGAATAAGATTTCTTACGACTAAAACCTTATCGCCAATTCTTTATGATATACGTTTGAACAAAAAGTGATTATTGGCTAACAAATGTGAAATGAAATAAATGTACGTAAGGGATTCTAGCCCATTGCAAGAATTACAACCAACACGAAATACCGAAACTACAATGACGACCCAGCGCGCTTGGTTTCCAAATTGGGACCATTAAGAGCCACAGAATCTTTTACAGACATTGTACAGACAAGCACTCGCAAAATTGAATTGACATGAATAGTGTGTTGCCCAATGACCAGGCGTCAAGTCTACTCTTTTAGTAATATGATACATGGAACTGAGGATACCCAGTTGTTCAAAAGCGGTGTACGCGTCGTCAGTGCACTTTAGGAAATTAATTTTATGATACAAGGATACGTGTACATAATTTATTTAGAGTGTTTTACAAGATTTTCGCTTATTTGTATTGTATGATTTGTATATTTATGCAAATGACATGAAAAAATATAATTTTAAGGTAATACTGTCATTATTGCTTTCTCACACTTAACGAAGTATACTTTGTATTGACAATTGAAATTGTATTGTGGATCACAAAAATATTACGTCAGTTCATTGAAAGGCTCTTTAAACATCTTACTTCATTCAAGTTTAATGGAGCGAATTTTGGAAGGCGACTGGTGGGTTCTCTGTTCATGGAAATTTCAATTTTAAAAAACACTAATAGAAGTGATTCTCTTTTCGTTTCTCCATCTAACGACACCGTTTGTACTCGAGTTTTGCTCTGCCAATAATCTTCACAATCCTCATAACTAAATACACAGAAAAGTAGGTGTGACTTAGAACAAAGAAAATAACAAAAATAAGATCAAAAGCAAAGCTAGTGTAGCTATTATACGGGTTCGAAGCTAGTGTGAGGACTAATGTCCAAACCAAAATTTAAAAAATCCATATTAATCTTCTGACATTAGTTTATCGTCTATTGGTAGGTGCAGATGTTACGTGAATTTTGCGAATGTTATATTTATCCGACAAAATACAGAATTAAATACAACCATGTCGATTAAATGACGTGGAGATGAGATGTCAAAATTTTGAAACTCTGTTTCAGAAATATTACATAAAAAAATTGGCAATTCAGTAGTGAATGTAATATCAAACGTTCAGTTTTCGAGTGCCCTGAAAATAAAATCCCCGCTAGGATACTTCTGCTGAAACTACGAGAGCGGTCTCGTAGCCAGGGTGAGGGAAGCGATACGGAAGAACGTAGAGAGGAGACAAGCGACGGATGGCAAGGAAAACAAGAGTAGGTCATTAGAGAACCCGCGGCTGGACGGTGGACTGGCGGGGAGCTGACTAGGCGGAGCGGGGCATCGGAGACGGCAAAGGTCGCGGCGACGCGGGAGGCGGATGCCCTCATGGGGAACTTGACATGCGGTCCGCGCTGCAGCACTGTCGCAGCGCCGCCCCCAACCGCCCTTCCTCTCTTCGCCCCGCGACGGCCCCTGCCGCGTAGCGTCGCGTCGCGTCTAACTAGTTACACGGGCTGATTGCGACCTGAAGACGAACGCTGCTGCAGCCGCCGCCGCCGCCGCCTCATTTGTATTCGCCCACCGCAGCGCGCCGTGTGCCCTTGTTTACTCCGTGCCCACTCACCCCGTCCTCGCCACGCCCCGTTCGGTGCCGTGCTCGGAGCTCGGCTTCAGCCGCACCGTCACCGCTCCGGCAAGCCTCGCCAGTGCAGTCAGGAGCAACCCTGCCTCCAGTTGTATTCCACCGGTGCCAGAGGTAAACTTTCGATCGGGAGAGGGAGGGATGACAATCTGCTTTTATTCCAGTACATAGCTGGGTCGAATTCTACCACAGTTTGAAGAAGAATTCTAGGGCGTCCGGCAACTCTGATCAGAATTTTTTCGTATTTTCTCCTGTCAATACCAGGCGAATGCCGAAGCAGTGTACGAACATACCGGCCACGAACAGTGCGCAATCTTTTCTTACACATCCTCTTCCACTCCTTTTTGTATGTCGGCAGACGAGTCGGAAGCCAAGGCCTTGTTCAGACGGAGGCGATGCCTCGGTGGGGAGAGGGGTACCTTGAGAGAGAAACTCTGTAATTCGACGTCTATGTCGGCTGCGAATCAAACGAACTAGCGGAAAAGTAAAACCACTTCCCGGAATATGTAATGCACTAGATTTACGGACCTAATGACCTGTAGTTGACGTGCCGGAATCTGTAAATTCTCTCACTCACCGAAGCATATTGCAAAAGTAATTGGATCAGTTACATCCAAAGAAAAATTAAGAGAAAAAATGGTTTCTCGAAGCACACACCTTCATATCATTTTTTACCTATTTGCTTTCTATATCCAACAACGCATGGTGAAGTGGAACAAGCTTTTTAAAACTCCTCCGTAGAAATACGTCGCATCCGAGCCCAGCTAATTCAAAATTTTGATATCGATCTTTTTCTTCCCCCCATTTAGTTGAATTGCAAGTCACTTCTGTTAGTAGTAACAGATAATTGATATTGCGAATACTAGAAGTTGATAAAAAAACTTTCAAGGAAAATTTTTGTAGCATTAACTATATAAAGGTTATTCAAGATTTTACACTACATTAACACTAATAAGTCACTTTTTTTTACGGGAGAATTACATTAGTGCATGAGGTGAAACTGACAATACTAGGGATGGTGTTCACACCACAAAGTTTTAAGCTAATGAATGCCAATTTCGGGTCATTATTGGCGAACTTCCATAACAAACTAAAGAGCAAACAGCGAGTTTTTCTAATGTTTGAAGTGCAATATTACAAATTTATTGGGCTAATGTAAAATTTCATCAGGCTCAGCACCGCCCAACCACGCTTCCCCCCACACGAGTTCTTCGGTCCTTCATACTTCACCTCGCACCTGCTAATTGATTGGTTGTTTATTAGTGGTAGTCAACGGTTAAGATCATTAGTCCCGTAAGTGTAGAGCATTTTTTCACGAGAGAGGGTAAGATCTGGCGCCGACGGACCGTCGGGTAGCGTGGTTTTCCCTAACCAATTACCTCCCACCAGCGGGACACCACTCCCGCCGGAACAAGCTCTGAGCTCCCGACTGGTCTCCTGGCATGTATGGTAGTGTAGTCGCACTTGCTAGTGTATGGCATTGCTCCGCAGTGTTTGAATCTCCCTTCTTTGTACTAGGCGTTTCCCAATCACTTCCTTCTCGTCTAGTCCATTCAGCTCTTTGTTTCCTGCAGCCATCCATCCAGATTCATTCGTTCAGCTTGATCCACATCCACCATGTTTCTCACTAGGCCTTCTTCATGCCGTTGACCTCTTCACTCCCGCTTCGTCTCATCCGTTTCTTTCCCGCGCACGCACCTATTCCATTCGTCTGACCTGGTCCGCGTTCAGCACTGCTCCACTAGATCAGACGCCCGCACGGTCGACCTCTTCCTTTGGCCCTACCACTTCCATCTGACCCCAACTATCGGCAAGTTTAGCTCATTGCCGCGGACGTTGTAACGAGTCTGTCATGGAGGTCCTATGGATCGAGGTCCGACGGTGGTGGATTTTCGACACTAGCTACGTAGGGGTCGAATTCAGCCGCTGTCTGGAGAAGAATTCTAGCGTGCTATCGCTCTTATCGGTGGGTTTCGGTGATTCAATCCCAGGCGAATACCGCAGTAGTACTTAACAAAAGACCATGTACCGCGCATGATGTTTCCTTCCTCATCTTTGTCATATCTTCTTCCCTTACACACACGTCTGGAGACTTGAGAGAGCTTAGAAATTTTCCGTCTGGCTTTTTCCCTCATGTGGAGGTACCGGGAGCGAGATATTCTCACAAGCCTATGTATATGTCGGCACAGGATCTCACCGTCCAATGGGTCTACCTCCCGACATAAAACGTGCACTACACACATGGGAATAAAGACCAAAGCAGTTGACGTGCCCAGAAACAATTAATCAATTCACATTTCTTACTTGTTACGTATCTAATGAACTAGCGTCCCGCAACACTTTATGCTCCCATACGCGCCAGGGAACGTGAGTTTTTGAAATAATTTCATTTGTCGCTGCTTTCCACTTACCCAATGTCGCTGTTCGATCATCTCACTCTTAACATAATGTCAAATCACTTAAAGTTCAAACAAAACAAAAAAAAATTGTGCGTAAGTTCTGGATGGCTATTGAATAGGCAAACTTGTGCGTGCTCCGCGTTTGTGGATATCTTGTTCTATATTCTTGACCCACGGACTAATTATACCTAATACCTTCCCCAACGTTTTGCCAATATTCTAATTATTTGGAGGCCCTTCTAGTTGTGTAATTAAACAAGTATTTCACTTTAAATATCGCGACTTAATCATCAAGCTTCCATTACTTACAAACTCTAGCCAGATTCTCTGGAACAAAACTCGCATTCTTAGCAATCCATTGCATTGCTCAATTGTTCGTCCTCTTGCAAGTTGATACACTCGTACAAAGTTCTATGTTTTCACTTCGTAACATTCCCCAGATCTATCCATCCCGATTGGCCCGCCCTGATCCACGTCCAGCCTGCACCACGGGTGGACCACTTCCCTTCGCTCCATCCCACCTGCTTCTTCTCCCCATCATCCATCCAAGCTTTACCGCCCGTCCGTCCATACCTACGTCATTCTCTGCGGCTTACTTCGACCATCCAACCCTGCCCGCCTTGGCCCTCCCCATCCCCTTCCCGCCGTCTTGCCCGCCTCGAGAAGCCACCCTCCCCTCCAGTCGCCACCGGAAGTTCTGCAACAGCCCAGTTTATTTACTTACTGCGAGGAGCTCCGCGGTGCCTGGGGAGCAACGGGATTACAGCGGCGAATCTAGACGGCGACTTCTGCACGCGCGCTCTCTGCCACCCCTCCAACACCTCGCGCCGCCCCGAGGTCCCTCCCGCTTCCGAGGCGGAGAGCGGCTCTTCTCGCGGCTTAATAGCAAATGTAAATGAACTCATTAATATACACCCGAGAATTATAACTTGAAGCGCGGGATCGCGTCGTTTCAATCTTCACACGCGCCACGCCCCCCCTTCCTCAAGACGGAGGACACCTGCGTCAACGGAGAGGGCGGGGCACGGGTAAGGCGGAGGGAGGTTAAGTTTTTCGCGGGGGCGAGCGCTGCGAGAGACGCCTAATTCCCAGGAAAATGGGCCTTGAAACCAGAAAGGATGAACCATTGGGCTGCAGAAAAGCAGAAGTGAGAACAATGTGAAAAAAATGGAAGAAAAAATATCATTCCATGATATAGAGATGTGTTACACAGGTTGATACTTTCCAATGCGACACAGAGGTATATTTTACAAATATTTTTTTTTAATTCCTGGTAGAAACAGCACTAAACTTGCGCAGATAGTGCAAAACAGAGTGTAGACTTATTCGACATACAAGTATCGACTGATTGTTTCGCGGCACGTCAACTGCTATGATGTCTTTTAGTGTAGTGAATGTTTTAACCAAGGAGGGGATCCAAAGGTGTTTCTTCCCTGCTATATGACGACCACCACCGACCTACACGTCCGCTTGCGAGGGATTTCCCCCATTACGAATCTCCTGCAGTGGAGAAACATCCCAGTTGCGAAGATGTCCGTGCTACCAGTATGGCTCGCAATTCGGCGATCCATACTGGCAGCGAAATCCTGCCTCCCGCAACCCACGATGCGGCCCTTCTCGAACGCGTCTAACTGTTTAACTAGCTGTCGAATGCGTTGCCTAGGCGTAGTGCACGTGCAGGTGATGTTTTGGAGTCGCTACTCGATGTTGCGATAACCGGCACGGCCTTCTCTCGGTCGTTTACGCCCCGTTGAGCAGAAAAGGAGCGACAATTCTATGGCCATATGCGGCGTTTGTGTGTTGGCGCTGCAGTCCGTCTCCGTGCCAGCGCGGAGGGGGTGGCTCTGTCCTGGTTGGGGGCAAGCATACTCGTACGAGTGAGGGCTGAGCGGCTAGCAGGCGATAGGACCATCTGGAAAGGAGACAATCCAATGCGGGTTTGGGGGAGGGGGGAGCAGGCAAGTGACGCAAGGCCTGCGATTGATGATCATTGCCTAAGCTGATAGTGTGTAACATATTCATCAAGTTTGTAATAATTAGAATAAAAAAGCCGATGGAGCCCTGCTCAACTTATATCTCCTAATTAATAGAAAACCTCTACAAATAGAAAATTCTCTGCTTCTCTATAGATCAGGTTCTAAGGCCCTCCAAAACTTGCGCAATCCCAATATGGGGAGGGGTCACTCCTGTCCTAAAATCCTAAAACTACTGGTGCTACAAAAAGACACAGACCTTCTCGTAGTAAAGTTCTCTAATTTCCTTGATGTGCACTGGCTTTACAGTCTTGCCCCATCCTCTTGCTGGCTGCCATCTATCGCCGCCCAAAATACATTTGTTTGACAATTTTACGGCTTCCTAGAAGAACAGAAATATTACTTCAAGAATATTAAGGAAGAGGTAATAAATGGATTTTTTATAAAAAAATAATGAATTACATTACTGTAAATGCGAAATTTGAAGCTGTTCCACAGATCCAGATGCCAAAGGAATGCATTTCGGTGAGGCTTATCAGCTCGAATTCATTTATTGCAACATCAGTTTATTGGAAGAAAACAAAGCATTTTATACACTAAACCATAAAACGTTGCTCGTGGAACATTCAATTGTTTTGATGATTAAAGAATGGACATGCTTGCATTTCAGAGAAACCCGTCCCGAGTATCGTTAACTGTCTTCGGACACGCAACTTCGTGCAACTCCACTGTTTCACTACAAGTTATGAAGAAGGGAGTTTAATTAATCTTACCTTGTTATTGCTTGTGATAAATTAGGAGCATACATCTTTCTATAATATTAATGTGCACAACCACAGACTATTGCTTCTACAAACCAAAGAACTCGATACTGAGGAGGCATTTGACTTCAAATTACTTGCCAGCGGACAGTAGCATAAACTTTTACTACACAACAAATTATTTAAGCGGCATATCGCTGAGTATAAATCACATTCCATCCTTCTTATTAATTGGTTTACTATCATGAATTGACTGATGTAGAAGGTCTGACACCGACTTCCTGTACTACTCGTTATGTGGCATATTTATTTTCGGCCTTAGATTTAAACAGTATGTAAAGAATATATTGATAGATTTTAGATGAATGATTAGACAATCAGAAACTGACTAGAACTTATATGTTGCAATTTAATACTGATGTAATTGCTATATGCAATGCATGGTACCATACAGAAAGTTGGCAAACAAGGAACTTAATATCTAAGAAGAAAAATACTTCTAATGCGTTGCCAACAGAGTCACTTGTTTATATTATTGTGTACGATTACCATACAATTTGAATTATATTATTCCCATGCGACTATCAACTAATGTTATAGCTTTGGGTTGAAGTAGGTAGAGGTTGCGAGCGTAAAGAGTGATCGGTGAGATCGTTGAGAAAGGTGGGTCGGGAAGAATGGCGGCTCCGCAAATTGGGAGGGATGACAAAAAGATGGAACAAGGAAAATTGTGGCGACGAAAAGAGCGAGTCAACGACAACGCTGGACGAGGAAGGGTGGGAAAGAAGCAAGGACGGGGGCTGAGGAAAAGGTTCGGAAACTTGAGGAAATAGTGCCAGACACAGAGCGCAGGCGCCAAACGCCATCGAATCTGGTGTGTGTGTGTGTGTGTGAGAGAGAGAGAGAGGGGGGAGAGGGAGGGAGGGAGTGAGAAGGGGAGGGGTGGGAGGGGAGACGGTGGACAAATACGAAGACCGAAGCGGACGAAGGCTTTGACGTTTGGCGCCGGAGCAAAAGTTGGGGCGAGCGAATCCCTTTGTACTTCTTTTGCATTCTAAGAGGCTTCTTAAGGCGCTCGTCGCAGAGACGCGTTTCCGAGTTGGATACGAGCGGAGGCGCTCCGCATGCAACAACACGGCATTTACATCGCGGCCGCACCCCCTCCACCCCGCCTCCGAGACTCACCCCACCCCTGGTTTTCGCGTTGCATGACGGCTGTGTCTGGGCCGCGCGAGATGATTTTTTTGACAGCGTCGCAGAAACTTCTCCAAAACGCATTACGCACGCCCTACACTGGCTTAGATTACTAGATTGTTGTGGTTATTAAGATCATTAGGCCGATATAGAGCAAATAACGGACGCAGTTTAAGCTATCAAATCGAGATTTTACAACCCAGTCTGTTTTTTGGGGGATGTTGGCGTGTGTCGTCCAGTCCTTTTAATAATGAGAAAAATATAATAGAAATAAGAAATATTTTTTGTTTTTGATTGAACTACTGAGGCACCATCTTTTGCTACCAATTCGTTTGAATTGTTTGCGGAGGATGGCAGCAATGAACGCGGACAGTTATGAGCGGTTTTCCGGTCCTCTGCTTGCTTCGATATTTCAGTACAGTACTCGTACTACGAAAAAAGCCTTTTCATTCGGTCTACACTGTTGCTCCCGTGCCCCTTTTAAGGCCATTACGTTGTGATGTCATTCCCCTAAGTACAATGAATATTTATAATTAGACACAAAAATTTCTTAAAATTATACATTTATTGGTTTGAATTTTAGAAGCAAGCAAAGCTTTGTGAAAAGCGATAAGTCGAATAAAACTGCAATAATAATTCAAGAAAGAGCAATAATAAAAACGATGGCATGTTAATTATGACCATTAAGTACAAAGAAAACTCAAAATTAATTTTATATGAAATTATTTGATACAATAAGTTTGAGAAATAATAGTAATTAAGATTCTTTCAAATATAGTACTCGTGTATCCGAAGCTTTTTCTATTAAATACGACTATTGTGTTCTGTTAAACGTCGGAATTATTATTTTACATTTTATTTGAATTCGCAGTATTGATGAACGATATATTTGATTGCTGTGCCTAACGGCAAAGTAGCAAGAATTCTGGTATGCGGTTGATGTCCGGTGTGAACAACTTAGTATTATCACGTGAAACTTCATCCATGGTTCATCAATCATCTAAAGGCGGCTTCACACATGTGTCATTCGGCGAATCCCGAGTGGTGTGGACGGGTTGCTCGCTATTCGCCCTATCCACCGCGTGTCGGTCTTTTAGACACATCAGGGGAAACATTCACCGAACACATCAGCAGATCGGGATTGGGCGAGCAGTAGCTTACTGCTCGGCGAATGCTGAATGTGGGAAATGTGAAGTGGGCTTAACAGCCTGAACTTTCGACGTCCATAAAGATGGCTGACAACTTAAGCAGAACACAAAAAAGTAGCTCATAATTTCATGTTAAATAAATTCTCCATTCACAAATTTTAGGATCTCGCAGTTCCCAAAAATCAATGTTCAGGCAGCTGACGCAAAATCGAAACTTAAAAGGTAAATCAGAACTATCTATACGCACATTATACGCGAATTATAGGCTCACCAAAATTACTAATTAATCATTATTATTGTAAAATAATAAGAAATTGCAACACCATTGAAGTCGAAGCCGACCATTCAACTCGAGATTATTTTTACTTTCTCGCGTTTGAGAAGGAACTTCTTAAGAATAGCAAGTTATGTAATGCTGCGCGAAAAAAACAGCAAATTTTCGGCAGAAAAAACTTTTAATACAGGACCCTGGTAACGACAAAATGGATAAATCTAGTTGCTAAATTTAGAAAAAAATCCCCTAATACGTACAGCCAGAATCCATTCTTTATGGGTTCTTTACACCGAAAAATCGATTGGCGACAAAACGTCTGCCTGTGAAGCTGCTAGCGGCTAAACCGTTCAGCCTATTTTCTCCCAAATTGAGATTCCTCAATCGATATGGATGATGACGCGATTGATTTTGAAACCGATATTTTAATTTTTGGGAGTACTTTACATGACGCACTTGGGACATTTCCAAACAAATGGCGCCATCGACTTCGATTAAATTTTATTGTTGGATAGTCTGAAGGACGTTGAAGAGAATGACGTAGGTCTCATGTTGGCTGAAAACCCTAATTTTGGAAATTGCAAAAATTCTAATTTTTTCGGCTTCCTACAACTAAAACATTAAAGATGAGACTTTTCCCTAAATAAAATCTGTTCCTTCAAGACAGATTTTGAATTAAAGCCATGTACAATTTTTCGAAAATTTGAGAATTTTTCGCCTAATTTTGAATAAAATACAAGCAATTTTTAATTTTGTTTTAACAATTTTTTGTCAAAAAACGGCTCAACCATTTTTAATCAAATTTTGTTATTGGTCTGATAGTCTGAAGAACTTTTAATAAAATGGCGCATGTCTCATGTTAGTCAAAAACCCTTAAGTTTGGAAAATTCAAAATTGTTTCGGCGCTTTCCTACAAGTACAATTATGAATTTTCAATTTTTTCTCAATGAATTGTTCACAAAAAACACATCGTGTTAGAGGGCTTTTTCTAAATTCAGAAACTGGATTTATCTACGTTTTCGTTATTAGAGCCCTGAAATAAATTTTTCTGCCGAATATTCGCCGTTCTTTTCGAGCAGCATTGCTCAACTTTCTCTTCTTAAAACGTTCCTTTAATGGAGAATTTAATTAGCCTAAAATTATGAAGTTTTTTGGGTGGAAGGAGGGCTGTTCGGCTGGAGTGAGTCAGCTAGTTTTATGGACGTGAACTTTCGAATGAATAGAGCTTTCGTGCACTGCCTTCGAAACAGATAAGTCCTGCTCTACTACACCCTCAGCACTTAAAATGTTATTGGACGACTGTCGGGAACGCAACGTTGCAAAAATCATTGTTCCTTAGCAATTGTCAAACACTATAGGATACAACGCAACTAGTTTATAGTTGTAATATTAAGATTTACAGAGTAAGTACCTGCCTTGAAAACGACTCACGTTAGGAGCTCGTTTTCAAATTTTTACGAATTCAATAAAGGAACATTATAAACGAGTTGCATACGGTTTTTTGTTGTTTGTAAAACAGCATTATAAATTTATAAGAGAATCTAAGTAAAATTTTGGAAACAACTTTATTATAACGTCACGGGTATTCGAGATTGTGCAAAAAAACAATGTTCGGCTGTGAAATGTGAAGACGCAATTATTCATGACACAAACGCCTAATACATCATAATCTTTGCCATAAAATGCTACTTTATAAAAATTTCTTGCAATGTATTACGTATGTCGAATTGTTTTTGATCACATTGTTATTCTGCAGATTTGGAAGTAGCAACTCAAAATTGGTCCTTTTTTTTGCACTAATCTAAGTATATTCTCTCATTAAATAAAGATACAAGAACTCTATCATGCAAGAAAAGAATTTTCCTTCTACACATACTGTGATGAACAAAGTGTTTTCGTAAAAATCCTTGAAAAGATAAAAATATGTACACAGAAAAATTACGCAGATTACACTACGAAATAAATAAAGTACGTTACAATACCATACGTACATCACAAAACTGTCAAAACGTACACGTGAACACAGAATTTTCACAATTTCTCAAGACTTTAAATGACACAACATTGTGAGCAATTTGCACTTTTTTTATTCCAATATAGGTGACACTGACAATGAGAACATTATTTTGTTCTTTTTATCAAGATACAATCACCTTCCAAAAATTATTTCCATTTGCACAGGATTGGTGTACATTGTACTGAATTGCATCTGTGACAAAACACAGTGAATAATGTACAACTGTTCTAATACATTTTTTTGGTAAAAAAAATAACAAAAAACCCTCAACATAGAGAGGTGTTGATAAATTTATAATCCACCATTTTCAACTACCTTGAATAAAAAAATTACCTTGTTGTTTATAAACTACCTAGAATTTAAAAAAATCAGTTTCTACTCTGCAAATTTTCACTATGCCATTTATCACTACCAATAGAACCAATTAGTTGATTTTTAAAAGGGTTTGTCCAGTCATTACAAAGCATTTTGGAGTGAAATCACCTCAAAATACTCATATGCATTTGCTTAAACCCTTGTTTTGAAACAAATCAAAAATTAATTAGTTTCAGCGCTTACTGACTCTAGTTCCAATTAATTACACCAAAAAATAATTAGAAACTTTAGAGCACATGTGTAGTTAAAATATAACCACAAGAAAATGGTCATTCTTATGGTGTAAAGATGCATGGATCATTGTATTTCCCTTCTCTTTGGATTCTTACTGCACGAAATGCTTTTGTAATCTTTAACATTTGTGCAACAAAAGCACTCTCTTAATAGTTTTTAGGGCCTACAGAAACTTTCTTTAAAACTGTGTTGTTCCTGTTAAAAAGAACTGCCCTTGACACAACACTCCTGCAACATCTCTCATTTACCAAAAAATACAAGTATTTCAATGCTTGTTGTTAATATGCAAAAAGATAATGCTCTTCTTGCATCTTATAGGTCCAACACAAGTTAACTCTTACTGAGACACAGTTCACTTCTTATTTAGTGCATTCACTGTAACTAGTGGTCATGTATATGACTTATTTACTGAATGATATCTCTAAAGAAATTTCATCATTCATTCAACTCTATCTCTAAGGAAAAGATGATTACATTCAATCCCTTTTCTACTTTTAAAAATTTGTTCTACAGGAGAATCTCTGCTTCTATTGTTTGTTGAGAAAACTCGAATATCAATATTTTTTCACTCCAATTGGAGCACCAAATCTGATGGGGAATTGTGTAATGCACCACCAAAAGCAATGCTTCAACATTACAAATTAAAACTATTTGTTTTAGGGTCATTCCATGTCCATTGATATAGATTTTCTGCCAAATAAATTCACAGATATCCATGAAACTTTGAACAGGGAAAAACACACAAATGTGGGAAAATATAAATTAGTTATGCTCTGCATGCTTTGTACAAATTGACATGGAATGATGCAATATTCATTTGATACCATTAATCACATTCTGCTCTTTTCTTTGTAGTAAAATTTGTATGGTAATTAAAAAACAACTCTTTCTAAAATTATATAAGAGAATTCATAATTCATTTATTATACACAATAGCCAACATACTTATACACTCTAACAGTTCAACAAATGAATTTGTTAATTGGGATCATGAAACTTAATGTAATGTAAAAAGTACTACATTTCAAATATTTTCTGTACCTATAGTGAACTTACTCAGTGGCAGAGTGGATTCAGACAGTTTTCTGATTAGCACTGAAAACACTGAGTATTGAATGTAATTTGATCTTCTTCACAGGAAAGTCACAACACCTGAATAACCTAATTAGGATACCTACATATCCTTCAACCAAATCATTTTCAACAATACCTTGTCTTTTCTCTTCATTTATGCCTTCCTGCATCAAACATTTTCAGCATCCACTCAGGTATAATCTTTTCTAAGTCTAGATGTTTGATGATTTTTTCCTTGATTAACAAGGCATTAATTTTGAAAGAATGTTTGTCATTGACTTCTAAATATTAAGCCATATAGCATAAAAAAAAAAAATATTTTTTTTGCTATTTGTTAACTCAGTGGGTTTCATTTAAGTGCAAAATACTTTCACTAGAAACCTTCTCATATTAATGAAAATTAAACCATCCAAACAATTTTATTTTTAATTTAACATACGGTTGTACTTGGTATAGCCTGTGGCAATAAAGCCAGAATCCATGCCTTCCACTGCTGGTGGGCACTTTCAATTCCAGGTGTTTCAAAGTTCCATTCCAGTGTGGTGGACAAAGCAACTTTGCAGTAGGTTTTCTCTCCCTTTTCCCTTCCAATTTGCATTCCACCGGAATGCTTCATCAATCAATTACTATCCTATCATTAACCATAATTTCACTAAAGAGCCATGGATCACAGTGGTGACTAGGTGATAACTGAGGAAGTAGCTGAGAAGAGCCGTGGCTACCTCAGCAAGTTCTTGATAGGGAGGCTCCTGGTCTGGTGAACTAGAAAGAGGGGAAATGTGGAGGGAGTGGGGAAAGCCCTCTCCCAAGACCCTAGTTACAGGTGGGGTGAGGGTTACAACTTCATTAATGATGGAAAGAACAGAGTTGAGTTTAGTTTAGTTTATAAGGATTCACTGACTGGAAGATTGTTTTTTCTTGGAACACTATGGTAATCCTCTAACCTATAATCTCTTAATAGTCAATGTGGTAACATCAAGTAAAATATGTACAGGTGAAACTAGTAAAGAATTTTTTTTAAAAATATTTATGTATTTATAAACAATGTAATTCTGTACTTCTGATTTACTTGCATTAAATTTGTCTTTATTTCGTGAATATTGTTGATTTGGAAAGAAAAAGGGATCTCTGTGAATTCGAAGTTGATATGCACGGGTGGACAAGCAAACATAGGAGTAAAAGATTAACAAAAACAAGAATTTCAAGTTCGAAAATTTCAAATAAATATTACATTAAAATAGTGAAAGATTATTAAACAGATCTAATGGTTGAATGGTAACAGAATTATTTATTAAATACTCTTTGGTGTTAATGAAAGATAATAGTATTATATTGCGCTCTTTTTGTCTACTTCCCAAAAAGATTTGTGATCTTATTTACTGTCAACCCAAATTGGCAGGATATGTTAAAAAAGTATACAGAAAGAAAAGAATAGGGGTCATATTTCAACAGCAAACAATCTACACAACAAAATGACTAATGAACTAGCTCCAGAAAAGGAGAAAAGTTTGTTTAAGAGGGTTCTTCACTCTAAAATTTTCATGTCTACAACTTCCTTTTTGTTTTCTGAACAATTGCCTCAGAAAGAATGATGTTTAATCACACTCAAGTTCCCTCACATTCCACAAAACATTGTTGAGGATTAAAACATGATAATAACTTTACATGTTCATTATAGATGCTTTAGAATTTTGAGAATTATCTGCATGATCTTTTACTTCTGGATCTGATGTATTTCCCTTCATAAGAAATTGTTTCTTCATTTCAAAAGCAATAATACTAAGAGCAGTACTACAGTTAAGACTATCTACATTGTTACTCAATGGAATATGTACACGTACCCCACTTCTCTTGAATACAAACTCATATGCTTCACGGCATATCCCTTCAGTCTCACCTCCTACAATTAATACAATTGATGGAAGAGAGGTATAATTTAAAGCATAATATGGCACAATAGGGACATAATTCACTTCAGGATCCTGGTTGCTGCATTCAGATGTTTTCAACATTATATCATCATCATCTTCATCTGTATCACTTTCTATTTCTCTATCTCTGCTCGATTGCCTTTCTTGCTGACACAAAGAGTGATGAACAATATTATTTTCAGCTACACACACATATGAATTCTTATCCATTCCAAAATTTAGATCATCCCAATTTTCTGCTTGGGTAATTGTCAATCTAAAGTGAGAACCAGCACCAGCTCTCAAAACCTTGGGGTCCCACAAATCCACACAGCCTGCAAGCAATGAAAACACAAACTTGATCTTTGAACATTTGTATACATGCCTACATCATCACAAGTTAACATGCAAACTATCACAAACATGTGCAGTGTGAAATTGAAACAAAAATATCAATGACATCTATCATAAGGAAGGACAGTTTGAAATTCACATGCAAAATTATAAATAACTTTCAGGAAAGAACTTCCAACAATCAGGCTTCCCCCCCCCTCCACACGTGCATGCACCCTGCATTTACTAAGGCTCAGTACCATTATCTCAGTGGCAGCATGCAACTTTATCATGGCATCAGCATTTAGCTAGATCTGAATTTAACCCCGAGGGTTATTAGCCCCTGGAGTACAGAAAATAAAATGATAATAATGAGGGGTTGAAAGGACAACACACACATACAAACATGCTCCCATGCCTGAGGTGGGACTCAAACCTGTGATCTTGTCTAATACCACAAAGACACTACTGCCTTAGCGATCTCAGCTTTTTGATCAGCCACTCATTCCTATGTTATTTTTAATTATAATTACACACACACACATTGAGCAAAGTGGCTCAGTGTGTAGCGCACTAGATTCGCAATCGGGAGGTCCAGTTTCGATCCCCGAGCCAGACATCCTGACTGAGGTTCCCGTGGTCACAAGGCGAATGCTGAGATGGCTCCAAAAGCCCACAAACACCTTCCAGCATCCCACCTAACATCATTCTAGCCCTTTTACCTTCATCATCACTATAATACTAATAATACTAAT
>BOPP01000061.1:5021623-5079559 GCA_017312745.1 Gryllus bimaculatus
ACAAATGATTCTCATAGCATGCCATAAATTAGAGCAGCGAGGAGCATCAGTTACATTTATCTGGTGCCCTGGACACGTGGGTATTCTAGGCAATGAAGAAGCCGATTCTGCAGCACGAAGTGCCAGGAACATCCAATCAGAAATGGATATTGAAATACGAGCTCAGGATGCAAGAAATGCTGTCTCGAAGTGCATCCTCACAGAATGGCAGACCACATGAGACAGTCTTCACACGAAACTACACCACATTAAAAAAAATATCAGTAAATGGTCACCAAATGTCAGCTACCCTCGACGAGAACAAGTGTGCATAACCTGACTAAGAATAGGCCATGAAAGAATGACTTCTTCATACATGTTAAGAAATGAAGAACAACCCATCTGCAGCTGCGGAAGACTTCTGACAGTTAAACATATTCTGACAGACTGCGTAGATCTCTCAAGACTTAGAAACAGATGCGGCATGAGAGGCAACATGAAGAAGAGACAAGCTCCAAGTCCTCTACAAGATAAGGGGCCAGACAAGAAAGACAAGCAGGATGAAGTCACAAAGCTGGTTACTGAAAAACCAAACCAAAACCCCGATGAGAGCTGGCACATAGTGGAACAGAGGAAGACGGTGAAGAAAAAGGAGAGTTCCACCAAAGAAGGCAATCAAACCCACAAGGCAAGGAAAAGAAGACTCACCAACCAGGCCATCAAACTGACAGCCAACGAAGGGTAATCATATGCTGAAATATTAAAAAGAATGAAGATAGCGGTTGACCCGAAACAACACAACGCTAATATCCAGACGATCACGAGGACACGTAAAAATGAACTCCTGATTGTCCTGGAGAAAGATTATGACCCCACTTCCCTAAGCGAAGCAATTTTCCGTGCAATAGGAGACAGGGTAAACATCAACACGTTTAACCCAAAAACCTTAATTGAATTAAGGAAAATCGATGAGTCTGTTACCCTAGATGAGGTAAGAGATGCTGTCACACGCATTACGGGGGACTTCCCCCGGCGACCTGGAGACAATACAAGGTGTACGGAGGCAGACAGGTAGCGACTGCACTGCTCCCTTTGCGCCAGGCAGAAATTCTACTCAAAGCAGAGAATTTTGAAATTGGCTGGCATACTTGCCACGTTAGGATGAAGCACCAGGTCAGCAGATGCTTTAAATGTCTAGACTTTGGCCATATCTCCACCTCTTGCAACGTCCCCGGCAGAAGTGAAGTATGCAGCAAATGTGACAAAAAGGGACAGTTGGCCAAGGTCTGCAGAGGGCCAGTTCAATGTATTGTTTGCAAAGACCAAAACCTAGAAGACGATCACAATCTGGGTAGCTATTAATGCCCTTCCTTCACTGCAGAACTAAGTAAACTCGGTAAAACAAAGAATGCCTAGGTTCCTTCAAATTAATTTAGGCAAAGGAATGACCTCCTAAGATCTTCTCATTCAAACGGCAAGGGAAAGACAGGTCTTACTGGTCAGTGAGCAGCACGATTTTGGCATATCACTCTACCAGGACACGACCAGACGTGCAGGAATTATAATACTTAACTCCATAATAAGAGTCTCTAAATTTAAAGTTACAAACCAAGGTTTTGTATGGGTAGAAATGGACAGCCTTAGAATATATAGTTGCTATTTTTCCCCAAACGACCTAATAGAGAAATTTAAGAAGCAAATCGATGAACTGGAGGCAAGCATGAACTCAGCCCCAGGTTAAATAATATTGGCTGGAGACTTTAACAGCAAGTCCCCGGAATGGGGCGAAAGCAGAACTGCAGAGCTATAATTTTGAAAGTGACAAGAAAATAAATGTGTGACTAAAAACATCTTATGATTATCTTAGAGGATATCTTATGATTATCTGCATTTATGCACCTGAACAGGGATGTAAAGAAGAAAGCATAAACTTTTATGTATTCCTCCACTCCCATTGTAAAAAAGAAAGATTTCATAGCAATTGGAGGTGATTTTAATGCACGTGTTGGATTAAAAATAATGGGAAATCTAATTGGGGATAATGGAGAACAAACTTTAAATGAGAATGGCATAGCCCTGAGAAATAATGTCACTTTTAAAGCATTTAAAATAACTAATACCTTCTTCCACGAAAAAAAAATCAATAATTGCCTACATTCTGTCCAACAAGACACTTTCCCCAAACATGAATGATACAGGAGTATACAGGAGCTGTGACATTAGTACAGACCACTTCCTAATCCTTTGTAAACTTCGAATACCCCTGAAATCGATCTGCAGAAAAAAGACAAACATTACATAAAATAAAACTAATTTTAAAGTATACCTGCTACAACAAGAGAGTATAAGAAGATTGCTAACTTCCGTAGATCAAAGAGCAATCAGTATGGATGTAAATGTTGAATTGCATGATTTTAAAGAGCTAATATTACAAGTAGCAGGAGAAGTCCAATGTATGTAACAGACCAAAAGCAAGGAATAAGAAGAGTGTTCAAAATTGGAAAGAAAAAAATACAATTGTTGATCAAAAGAAAAAGGCTTACCCAGAATCTCCAATCCCATTTTAAGGAAGACAAAATAGCATATAAAAATAAAAGGGCCATTGTTCAGAGAGAAATTAGATAGATAAAGCAGGGAAGTTGGGAAGGTATACAAGTGAGATCGTACATGACTGTCATGGATCACAGGACACTGTCTATAAAATAAGGAAATATCTAAACTCGACAGAAGAGGTACATTAAAAATTAACATCTCTTGCTTTGGAGCATGTTTTAAGGGGGTACGTGTGGTTAGCATATACACATCCCCACGCTCCACGCTGTATTTTGGTCTTTTCAACCTGAGAAGCGAATTTTCTCATTGTCACACAGCAACATACTGGAACATTGCAAGGAAAATGAACACTGTATTCTTCGCTGAAATGGGAATCAAACCTGGGGCTGTGCGGTGGATAGCGAGCACGCAGACCATGAGCAAGCCACGAGCCTACCATATTTGATTCTATTCACCCCAAATTACATGACAGTGCTGTAAACAATACAACACACACCTAAAAAGAATCAAATATCTAATTCTAGTTTTTGAAACTGATTTCCTCCTTTTTGGCACATTTTCCAAAGACAGTTTTGTAGCAGTGGCAGTTTCTGTGACTTCTCACAGAAATCACTGGTTTAGGTGCATTTGCACAAGTCTTCCGACACTTCTTTCACTTTTGGATGACCCCAGTACTACAGCTTTTTCTGCTTTGTTGTGTACTTCTTCTGACAAATCCCCTCCTTTTCGTTCATTAAATAGTTGAAGAATGAACATTTTTCTTTTCAACTAGTCATTAATTATAAGATTGTGGATAATCCACGCTTTGATTGGTGCCATGTCCAATATAGTATACAAAACAACCTTCACCATCTCCTGCGTGCTGCTTTGTTACCACATTTCCTAGTCATTTAGTCTACCATATCTACACCGCATTTTGTGACACTTTACAACCTTACAGTTTCAGGCTCCTTTTTTCCTTCATCACTGACAGCTACTTTGTGATAACATGCGCTGAGAAGCATTTTCAAGTACATTTTCTTCCTTGACTAATACACTGACAATGTGCAGTTTGTGTTACTGGAGTGTGTGAAAGAATTTCAGCATTTCATTTCATTTAATTTCAGAACTTCATGAAAAAATTGGGTTGATTGTTCCCACGATTGAAGTTTTCTCCTCTTTGAGCTTTTTAGCACGAATAAAGAGACTTGAAAAACTTGTCAGTCATCACATTTCTTAATAGGTTTAAAAATTGCTCCATAAGACACAGAACAACAAATTCACACAATGGTTGATTATTTAATTGAGCATCCTCTTTAACAAGACATGGAAAGAGACTGCATATGAACTTCGATGTTACATCAGCAGCAATTCAGAACTCTAATCTGTAATTGTCAGGTTTGTTTGGCATAAACAACATATAGCTCCAACTAGTTTTCCTTGGAAGTAATTGCTCATTGATTGTTACATTTTCACCTGGGCAACAGAAACAAATGCGGTTTTCTACAAATCTCTCCAACATTTCTGACACCAAAGCAAACTTATCATCATGAAGGCGTTTAACTAGAGTTGATTTGTTGTCAAAACAGAAGCACCTGAAAACTGTCTCTTGACATTGTATCCAGGAATTTTGGTTCTTATACATGACCAAAGATCATCAACTGAGATACCTCCGGCACAAAAAGTCCCTCATCTGTACATGACACCAATCATCCACTCTTCGAGAGACACGGTCCAGTTGTTTTTCAATTATTTTTGTGCTTCTGATTTCTCTTCATGACATGAAGCATTGGTTCAACAAGTAGTGAATGGAATGAACTTATATAAATATTTAAGGATCGTCCAATGGACATTAATATAGGTTTGTAAGCTTCTGTATTTAAACAATGTTTTGTGTCTGGTAATACTTCTGCATGTTAATTCATTATCATTCACATAACTTATCTTGTCATCTTCTAGTCACAAGAGCATGGTTTTCTGCTCATGCAGGAGGCAATTTCAAATACATTGAAAGCGTGAAGCGGGTATCTATTACCAAATTTGGGACATTACTCTACCTGGTGCTAAACTTGTTCAGTGACGTGTTTTGTTTTTCACATCTCTCACATGATAATGCTCACAGCACTTGTTGCATATTTTGCATTTACACTGAGAATCTAGCTTGTGATATTTTCTGTTACTACAGATTCTATTATGTAAACCGTGTACAGCGAATCACATCATCAGATGTCTGAGTTCATAG
Source organism: Gryllus bimaculatus (assembly GCA_017312745.1). Classification (NCBI taxonomy): domain Eukaryota; kingdom Metazoa; phylum Arthropoda; class Insecta; order Orthoptera; family Gryllidae; genus Gryllus; species Gryllus bimaculatus. Next base: position 5,026,377 of record BOPP01000061.1, read on the forward strand.
TTGGCTTGATTCCAGTCGGATATTATCATTTGCATCTATAGAGTAGAATTCTTCCCATATTGGTTTCTTTTTCCTGCTGATTTCTTGCATCGCTTCTTCATAAGCATTAGTGGACATCAAGAGAAACTGCAGTCGTAATTGGTTATATGCCCACATAGTGGAACCACCTCATTTTTTCAAGACATTCACAGAAGTTCTTCTTCCAGCTGAAGAGGAGTCAACACTGATGACCTCCCACTTGATTCTGTCTCAGGCAACCACTTCAACTTCAACTTAAGAGTATTTGGCTGCTCCTATTGTGATGATTGGGTTACATCCACACTCACATATTCTTGCCCTGTCAATTCATCTCTAATCACTGGCTTCATCCTCATTATTCCTTGGCACAAAATCTTTATCTGAATTTGTTATATCCCTTCCTGCCTTGTAATCAGAATTTTCTAGTGTATGGAACAACTTATCATCAGAGAGACCAATTGAACCTGTCATGACTGCACAAGCCACAACAAACTGACAAAGAAACTAATATGAGAAAGATTGTTACTAACTGAAAATTGGACTAGTTTCATTCTTTGCTTTCCACAAAGGATGAAACCATCAAATCAAGTAAGGGCAACAGTTACCAACTCAAATTTGGTGTAAACTGTACGACCATGAAGATCACATTACTCCTCAAGGCAAGGGATATCAACTATGTAGTGCAGTAATATCTTCACAATTATGGTATGATTAGACTGAACGAACAGATCTAGTTCAGAAAGAGTCAGCTTAACATGAAATATGAGTGTCAAAATAACCTCTCCTGCTCTTCTAGACATATTATATGATAAAAAAAAAATATTTATAGATTGCAATTATGTCATTATAAAGAGAATAAAAGATGAGGAAAAGTCACAATGTTCAACTGAAAACAATTAAAAACTGAATTCATCATTGAAGAAGCAACTGAGGTAAGAGTTGTTTTCATCCTTGCCACGATTCTTGTGTTAAAACCAGATATATTCATTTACATGTCAAATAACTTACTTTATTTTCATCAGAAATTTAAGAAGTAAAACTTTACCTCAACTGATAGCAGAGCACAGAAAAATCCTTGCTCTAAAAGAAATACATGATTCAATACAACACATTTACTGGTGAACAAAGGCATATGAAGCACATAAACCTCATAACTTGAGGCACTCTTGCATAATGACAAACTCCAAATCACTCTCACTATAATGCTACACTCTTGCCACTTGTGTGTTCAGACTTAAACGCCTGCACAGTCTGGGTTGAGGGAGAAATGTAAAGCAACGAATAATAAGCCTTCCCATGAAATAGAAGAAGTGTTAAACTGGCATTTCTCTTCATGAACAAAGCATATATAAGCAATAATTTGCTATTAAGTAGAATCAGATTTACTTCACCACCATTTTCAAGAACATACCAGCTAAATGAAGTCAGGAAAATTAAAACTAGTGGTGCTACAACAACGCATACTTTCTTGTGCTATTTCTAAATTTGCAATTTTAAAAAGTTCAGACAGATCAAAGAAAATGAGACCCATGCCATTATTTTAAGCATCCCTTCTTTTATCCCTGGAAAAAAGTCAAAGAAAACATTTGGGGCAATTTTTGAGAAAAAAAGGTTTTTTATTGCCAGTATTTCACCCTAAATTACATGAAAACTACTCTTTGGAAAATTGAACATGAACTTATTTAAAGATCTGTCTTTAAAGAACAGATTTCATTAAGGAAAAATATCTCTTACCTTCAATATTCTAGTTGTAGAAAGACTTCTCAAAAAAAATTTCACTTTTGAAAATTAAAAAAAAAACATCTGGGATTTCAACAAACATGAGACCTGCACCATTCTCATAAGCATCGTTTACACTATTCAAAGACAAAGTTTTGGTGGCATTTTTGAGAAAGTTTTGAAAATATTTTGAGTCTTCATATAATGTACCCTCAAAAATCAAAATATCCATTTGGAACTTCCAAAGCCTCAAGTTCATTCAGATCGATTGGGGAATCTCAATATTGAAGAAAATTGGCTGAACAATTTAGGCACTAGTGCTGACCACAGACAAACATTTTGCTGTTAATCATTTTTTCGGTATCAAGGACACACAAAATAAGGATTCTGGCTACACCACATGTTAAATGAATTTTTTTCCTGCATTTAGTAACAGGATTTATCCACTTTTTCGTTACCAAGGCCTGGCAATAAGAGTTTTTCTGTCGACAATTTGCCGTTTTCTGGCACACAATTACATAACTTACTCTTCTTATGAAGTACCTTCATTAAGGGGAGATAAGAAAAGAAATTATTTGTGACCAGAGTATTGCAATAAAAGACAAATCTACCTCATGGATATGGTTGCTTTGTAACTTTTAATAAAGAAGAAATAAGCAAATACATTTCCAACAATTACAGCATTTATCTACAAAACCTAACATTTAAGAGGCTCCTCAATTTACCTATAAATAAAATGAAAGAAAATGCCATGGTTCCCTATGTATTTAATATCAAAATTAAGGTGTACTACTAATAAAATAGATGCTAAAACTTCCTTTTACAAGTACAAATACATCAAAATTTTCCTCACCTTTAGTTAATACCACCTTTCTGCAACCTACCCCTGCACAAATGCGAAGAATTGTTCCTAAATTCCCAGGGTCACGAACATTATCACAAATTACTGTCAGAGGCAAAGATGCAGGTCTTTTCTTGCTGACATTTGGTGTATTCAAAATTGCTGCAACATGGTATAATTAAAATATTTACCAAAACATAATGATATAATAATTACCCAAACAATAATGCTTGAAAAATTCTTTTTCAAAAAAATTAACAGCTGAAATGTAGCATACGGTACAACCTAAGGAAGTCGTTTAAACCGGCACTTTGCGCGATTCCAGTGTTGGTAAATTGGTGTTACAATGTGGCGGGGACAAAGCATATAAGGAAGAACAATGAAAATCACCTATCCGTAAGTTTTATTCATTTCTATTAGAGCACATACAGTGATTAGGGCTTAAGCCCCGCCACCATGCTTCTCTAAGGGTGTACCGTATACTAAATTTTAACCAAATTAACCTTAATGCAGAATGTATAATAAAGATGTTCAGTAAATTTGAGCAGAGATAGTGTTTTTCAACATTTTCCATTTCTTACTTGGCTTAAAATCAATTATAAATTTGCTTTTTAATTATTAGATTAATATGAAATGTGTTACAAGAAACAAAGAGAAAATGAAGAGAAATGGTTATTCACTGAAGCAATCAATTTTCCATAAAATTTAAGCAACTTCAATCAAAGCAAAATAGAGCTAAATGGAAATTGTGTTCTCAATTAAAAGATATTAATTTAATACGTATGTATCAAAGTAATTTGAATGCCTTCTTTATGAGACATACCTAATACACCCGGAGAAGTAGCAACACCAGACCACAAACTCAATTTCTTATATGATATTTTGAATATTTTCACTCCTTCATGAGGAAGATTAAGATCTTTTAAATCTTTTAATCTTGAAAAAAACACTGCTTCCGGGAGAACACCAGCATCCACAGCATCTCTAATTAATCTTTTTCCCTCCAACAAGATATTATGTTTTTTCTCTCTTTTCTTTTTAGATTTTACATTCGTCAAGTACTGGCTGAAAACAGGAAAAAACATCACTGAGGAGAATTACAGATAAAGGCAGTTCTTCTAACACATTAATAATAATAAGGGATTTTGTCATGATACAGAATTTTATACTCTGAATATTTCATGGCTCTATTAACTTCTCAAGTTATTCTATTTTCACTTGCACATTGAAAGAGCTCGGCTGAGCAAAAGATCATGATATGTTAATTTCAATATATTTGGACACATTAGTAACATTTTTCACAAAAACTAGTCACAGCTTACACAAAATTATATGAGGAACATGTGGCATAAATTTAAAAAATAAGCTACACAAGCTCAGCCCAAATAAGTATCTTCAAATTGAATGTGATCCTTACCTTAAAACTGTGTCATCTGTTCCTAAATCAGTGAAAATAGGAACTCCTAACTTTTGTGCAGATTGTCTCATCTTCAACATTGTTTCAACCTCCTTCTCTGAAAATATTTTCAACTTTTTTAGTATTTTCTGTTGTCTTTGTTTCCCTGATTCCTTTGGGCTTTTGAGTGAAAAGTCTTCAAAGTTTCTGGTGTCATTTACTGAGCCACTGAATTTCCTTTGTTTTGAACTATCTTCCGAACAAATTTGCTTTTGATTCGTAGACTTTTCATTCTCAGAAAATGTTGCGGATTCTGAATCACTCTGGTGTGATTTGAGAGGTGCACCTACAAAACTTTCCATCAAAAGAGTATGTGATATGCTATCTTGATTCCTCAGATCTACTTTTTCCTGATACGAACAAGACTGTGACAGTAAGTTATTTTCTAAATTATCTTTTTGTTTTCTAGAATCCCTCACAATTTCTCTCTCTACATTAAGTTTCCATCGTTCCTTCTCGTCTTTAGAACAAGTATTTTCAACAATATATGCAGGTCTTCTGTGAGTCCATCTAGGATAGTGTCTGACACTTTCTATTTTCACACACTTAACCTGGGCTTTCAAAATGCGACTCGCATACACGGCACATTTGACGGTCGTTGCCATGATCAATAGCAGCATAAATCGTGAAAACAAATGTATATCAACGCCCTCGGCGATTCATATTTTAATGCTAATTAGAACTACCGTGAACAGCGAACTCTGTGGGATACACACAAGTGGGCGCCGTGCGCATTCAAAACAAATGATAAACGACTTTTCCAGTGTCGCCACCACATATACAGAATCTGTACAGAATGACCAACCCCGAAAACCAAGGCGGGCACCTGTTTGTTATGTAACTTCCACCGCAAACCACATTTGAGGGTTTTTCTTGGGTGTTTTTTTTTCCTCAAACAAAGGCGTTTGGGAGTGGTAACTTCTTACGTGTTAGGTAGGAAACAGAAAAATTCATATAGCGCCAAGGAATACCGTAAAAGTTAAATATTAGAAAAATGGTGTCGGGAAGAGCGTTACATTTTGTTTTTAAAATAGCCGATAGAGCCCTTACAGCCCGATTTTATCGTGAGATTTTAGGCATGAAGGTGAGTAAACGTTTTTTTTCTCTGCCAGCACTGGGCATAGACTATTTAATTAATTTAATATTTTCGGCAGGTTTTGAGGCATGAAGAATTTGCCGACGGATGTGAAGCCGCATGCAATGGGTATTAGTATTGCCTGTAATTGAAGTAGAACCTTATCTGTCATGACAATATGGAATTGGAATATTAAATATTTGTTATTGACTTTACAGTCCATATGATACCAGATGGAGCAAAACAATGATTGGTTATGGTTCAGAAGATACACACTTTGTGGTCGAATTAACTTATAATTATGGAATCAGTTCATATGAGAAGGGAAATGACTTCATTGGTATGACTATTAAGTCTAAGGAAATTATTAAGAGAGCTCAGGAGGCTGATTGGCCAATCAAGAAAGAGGGAAACCTTTCAGTTTTGGAAGCTCCAGGAGGATACAAATATTTCATTGAAGAAGAACCACAGCCAGTGTCTGAAGGTATACAATTTTTGATAACGTAACTTTTTCTCTCAACACATTGCCGTTTTGAAAATAGAAGGAAATTACAGATCCTGTGCAGAAAGTAATTCTAGCTAGTTCTAATCTTCAAAAATCTATTGATTATTGGAATGGCATTCTTGGCCTCAAAATATATAATCAAGATGAAAGGTCAGCCACTTTTGGATTTGGTGATAATCAGGCAAAAGTAGAATTAAGAGACATTGGTAAGTACAATACAAAAGTAATATTAATGTTGTAAACTGAATATTTTTTTAAATTTTATTTAAACACACCATTTATACTTTCTTTCAGGAGGGCCTGTTGAGCGAGCAAAAGCATTTGGTCGAGTTGCCTTCTCTTGTCCGTACGCAGAGCAGGAAGAAATTAACAAGAAGATAGAAGCTTCTAACAACAAAATTTTGTTTCCTTTGGTTACCCTTGACACACCTGGAAAAGCAAGTGTGAGAGTCATTATTTTGTCAGATCCGGTAAGTATATCAAAAATATATCAAATGTAGTGGAGATTCTTTAATAAAAAAAAATAATAATAGTCTTGGTTTGCCCAGGATGGTCATGAAATATGCTTTGTTGAAGATGAAGGCTACAGAAAATTATCCGTGGCAGATGAAAATGGAGACGAATTGTTGGATAAAGCAATGCGGCTTGAACTGAAGAAAAAGCAAGCATAAATTAAAAAGTTTACATCTAAGAATACTCAAATAGAAGTTGTTTGATGCAACAACTACACTCAGATTTACATGAAAATGCCTATGTTTTTTACTCTCCTTGAAGGCAGTATTATAAACAAAATATAGTTATAAAAGTTTATTTTTTTTAACCAATAGGCAGTATTTCAGTTCTTTTTCACAAAACAATACAAAAAAGGTTTTGGGATCATAATTTTATAGGATGTAGGTTTTTTAATATAGGCGAGTTAAATGTGGTTTGTTCTCATATTGTATTTTCTTTAAAGATCTTTAATGTTCGTTTTCTTAATTATAGTTAACAATTTGTATTAACATTTCACAGCTGTGCTTGAGAATTTATTTGATTTAATTGTTGAGAATATGATCAGAGGTTTAGTGAATTTGTATGTCAAAGCAGTAAAAATATACTGTATACAAATTCGATTTGAAATTTCTTTTTATCTCCCTGGCCTTTCACTTCATTGCCACTCGAAAACAGACAATATAAAATTTGCATTGAATACTCCATGAGAAAGACATTTCATTCTAAGAACAGTAACTTATAAGATATTTACAGAAAACATACAGGCAGAAGTCTTTTCCAAGACTATGTACATTAGTAGCAACACAAACACAAAAACATCTTTCAGCAATACCACACAATCTTCACAAGATACAACAAATCCCAATATAATAGAATTCTCAATATAATGAGAAATACAAGTGTATAAATATTCGGTATATGCACAAAATATTGAATTCTCATAAAAAATATTGATCAAAAAAATTTCTGTAAAGAAAAATTACTGATAAGGACTGTTGTAAATTTTTCTACCTCTAACAATCATTTTTTATAAAATTAAGTGAGCTTCAATTATAGTGAGACTTAATTATAAAAAAATGATGGTTAGGAAGCACAGCTTTCATACCTAGTTTCTTTCAAGGCTATCATTATCTGTTTATTTATGGAAATTGTTGATATTCGTTGTAGCCTAAATCTGCACAAGGATAAATTTCCACACATTTCCGTTTCTAAATTCATAATTTTGTTACAACAGCTCTTTTTTGAACAACATAATATTGGTTGAAATTATGCAATTCTATTGATGAATAGCAAAAAAAATGAATGTGTACTTACATGCAGTAAGGGCCAACATTATGAAGTTCATTATATTACATCTTCAAAGGATAAGAATGTGAAGCATCAAATACCATTGAGTGTTTATGTACATCACTTCAACAAAGAGATTCTTAAGAAATACAGAATATCCATTTCCAATTCTAGTCAATTATTTAGCACAATTTGTGCTACTAAAATATACATTCATTACAAATGAAAAATTTAGGCCCACTGTGCTCTTCTAAATTACAAAAGGTGTCCTTTTTCACTCATGGTCACTTTCAATTAAACGGTAATACTCATCATTATCTATTTCAATGCGAAGAGGAGATTTGGGTCGTGAGAAATGCTTAAGAGTTTTCTTTTTATTTAATTTGGATCGGAGGTCTTCAGCTTGAAACTCAACTCTCTGTTTCTTACCAGAGTTCAAGGTGCTTCGGAGATCTGTAATTCTAGCACTGAATCCTTCCTCTTCCAAGTTATCTTCAACTGATTCAGATTCACTTTCACTCTCAAGGTCATCAAGTCTGCTTTTAGCTTTAGGAGAAGCTGTTCTTCTTCCTGATTTGGAAGAAAGCAACCAGTTTCTTGTGCCTCTTTGACCACTGTGTCCTCTACGATCTCTCTCTAATCTACTTCTTAAATCTTCTGAATTCCTTACCCTACTCCTACTCACATGTTCAGAAGTCTCCCTATCTCTGCTTTGTCTCGAATCTCTGTCTCTGTCATCCAGCCTCAAGTCTCTCCAGGACTCTGAACTTTCTCTTTGACTGCTGCCCTGCAGCGTAACCCCTTTCCGTCGAACCATGCGCATCTCCTCTTCATCAGCATACATTCGCATTCTTGGAACTTTGCTTCGTCTGGTCCACTCCATATCGTCCTCACAAGAAGAGGCAGATTCTTCTTCTGAATTGTGTGTTGTGCGATGGATTCGTGACATTCCATCCAAGGTGCCAAGTCTCTTCAGGATAGATCTACTTTTCACAAAGTCCATTTGTGGGGATGGCGGTGGGGTCATTCTTCTGGGAGGACTATCAGCATAATATGGCTCTATTGGAGTAAAAAATGCATGTTAAATTTTTGAATTTCTTTGTAATACCTGCTTGATTAATTACATTTTCTAGATAATTTACCTGGTTTCTTTTTTCCTCGATTCTTATCAATGTTACTCCAACTTTTTGCCAAGTTCCCCCAGGGATTTTTACTGTCCTCCATTTTACCAGCATCTCTATATTCCCTTCCATCACCAAGATCATCTTCAAAATTAATTGGCTTTGGAGGTACATCTGTTCTACGATATCGTCGTTTCCTTGAACTGGTGATGAGTCCTTTGATTCCTATAAACAAAAAGAACCTCATCTTCAAGAACTGAAAACAAACAACTGAAGTATACTAATTCAAAATTTACTTTCATATCTGTTCTTATAATAAAGTTAATTTTGCAACCTCTTATCACAGAACCCAAAAATTGTTTTCAACAATTCAATTAGCACATTTCTCACCATTAAAGGATAAACTCCAATAATATTTTTCATATGAGAGGTAAATTAGCATTGTCATTACCTTGGTCTCATCAAAACAACTCTCTACTATTTACTTAAATTACTTCTCTATATTATCAACTACATAATTTCATGTTTTTATGCTCTGAGGTAAAACTTAATTGATATCATGAATGCAAGTCCTTTGGTCAAGACGAGTGAAGACAATGTCAGCCACCTCACAAATCAAGAGGCATGAACCTTTCAAATAAACTATGTACACACAAACAATTGAAGGGCTTGGATTCAGATAGTATTGCGCCACATTTTCAATAAAAATAAGATTCTCTTACTAACATACTCACCATACAATTATTACAGTTTTTGCAAGTATTGCGATGTTGGTGTAAGAAATAACGCTGTACTACAGTCGACTTTCATACTTTACAGTGTATTTTATGCTGTGACAAAGAAAGTTATCCATTTCTAAGAATGAACTTAATGTGGCTTACGACTTTCTTGAGTCAAGCTGTTCAATTGTTTACCAATTTCTCAAGTCAACTCTTCTGTGTCAAGCAACAGTTCACATCAGAAACAATAGCAGTACTTGGGATAGTCAAGCTTGTTTCAGAGAAATGGTTTCCTTTGGTTCAGTATTTGCAGACCAACTACCCAATCATTTTCTTAGTGCTAACATTGAATCACTTTTCCCATTCCTCAAAAATGTTATATTCACTGGTAAATCACTTTTCCCATTCCTCAAAAACGTTAGATCACCTCCAAATTGCAAACCAAAAGCATAAATCATATTACTACAAAGAAAAGTTCCTCTTAACTTTCCTTAAATAATTTGATTTTTACTTTCACTAATCTACTACATACTATGACAAACATAATGCTGCAGGAAAATTGCCAATTTATCAACAGAAAACTACCTTTTGTGAGTCCCTATTTAAAAACATGATTTGCATGCTCTTATGTGTAGTAAATTGCTATAGCTAAGTTTGGATTTGTTTTTGTGGCTCCTTGATACCAAAAAAGTGTTGTTTTTTTTCCGAAAAACCTCCTATGATATGACTTAAGTAAAAATTCAACTTTCCTTTTGATATGACAATTGTCTTAATGCAGTAGTTAGATTCCTATCATAAGCATTTATTTCTATACATTTTTTGATAGAAGAAATAGAACACAATACACTAAATTTGACAGCAAAAAAATATTTTCAATTAAACTTCCAAATTTTCAAAAATTAAAAAGATGTATATTTTTTTACTTCTTGCACGTCTTTGGTTCGGAGTTTTTCAAGTGATGGCTGAAGAGTCAGTAGGATAGATGTTGTAATATAATGATATGTAGCCATTATCAATAATACGAGAATGTATGTGTGTAGTAACACAAATAGTTTAAATTGATGTTGGTTTTTGTATTAAATTATCCCGAAGTAAATTTTAATTGATCTGGTGAACACAAATCTTGCTACATTAGAAGTAGGACACTTGACTCCTGTTTATTAACCTGACTCTTATTTATTAAAATGTCACCAAGTCAAGAAAAAAAAATCTTAAATTAAATGTAAAAAGTCATTCTCACTAACCTCCGTAATTTGGATTGCCATATTTTTTGTAATAGTCACTCATCTTTTCTGCTCCAGGAGGCTTGCGATCAGAACGTGTGGCAAATCGCAGCAAAATACACTTGGCTTTTGGATGTTCTATTCCTTTTCTCCACAGCCCAGGAGGAATTGGTGATGTAATATCAGACACGAGGACAAAATTGTCCTATCAACAAACATGAACAAAGGGAAGTAGTATATTATTATCATCATCATCAGATATGTTGATGTAACTCTCGAAGTTTTCTTTCTTTTCTCCCTTTCTTGCCAAATGACCCATACTTGTCCTCGAATCACTTTGGAACGCTATTGGAAAAATATGAAATAAAACATGAGAGTGACTTTAAATTGCTCTTTTTCAAAATTTATCAGATCCATGATGGAGTTCTGCAGTTTTAAAAAATTTAAATCGTAAAATCTCTAGTAACAAACGTTCAAAAACAGTAAAACAATGAAAGTTAGTAATATCAACTTATACATTTTATTCCTCTTTACCTTTGCATGTGCACAATAGTGTTGATTTCTGAGAATTTAATTTTTCCATACATATGCATAGTACTAATCTAAATCAAGGACCTAGTTGGAGATGGTAAAAATTAACAATACATGCAGCCCGTGGTGCCATTTATTGTGGCTCGCGAAAGGTTATTAGTCAAATGTGAAAATCCCCTGCATCCATGTCAGGTGATAACATTGTGAGTCTAGCACACATGCCCTGCTGGGTCAACACCCCCCTTTAACGTAAAAATAGAATAATTGTAGATTTAAAGCATTTTTTCAAGTGAATTCAGAAATTCTAAATCCTCCCAATGTGTTTCACTGAGTTTTGCATGGTATTGCCTGATACGACACATAGTTTCACCCCCACCCCCCCATTTCAGAGCAACCAGGCAAACTGCTGAGATCAACAATATTAAGTCACATGTGAATCACCTGGATAATGGAAATATGGCCAATTAAACATTATTAAAAGTTTCAGTTGCGGCCCTTGAGGCCTTGCACCCCTGTTCTAGACATGATAACGGCAGAATTAAATCAGAATAATAGTATATAAATAGATACAATGCCATGGAAGTTCTGCAAGAGCCAGACTACTTTCACCGCAAAGGACAATCAAATATAAAACATGTTATGTAAACATTCCTTTCCTGAATGAACTACTGAATCTATCTCAGCATATAAAGTGTTGCAGTGATCAGGGACTTCCAGCTATCAAGCAAGAGTAACTTACATCTTTGAACAAGCTATATAAATATTAATTTAAAAAAAAGTCACATCCAGTGTGTTCCAGCAGAGGACAGTATTTAGTTATGCAGTACCATGGAATTGAAGTTCACAATACATGTTTTGTGCACAGTTAGAGCATGCAGTACAGTGCAGTCTGAAGTTGCACTTGCATTTTTCAATGTGTGTTTCCACTACACTCCTGAATTGATTAGTAATTTTCAAGATGTTACCACCAGTGATCGTAGAGAACATGGCGGGGTCAAGAGGGCAGGAGTGCACGCAAGGCAGCATTGGGCAATGGTGTGGAAATGAGCAGAGAGGATTTGGGCAGTTCAGTGTAAGACAGAGTGTTTCCAGTGTGGAGGAAATCAACATATAGGCAGAATTCATTCCTTTTCCTGTCTGAATATAATAATTTCACAAATAAATATATACGTAAGTAAAACTGAATTCAACTTTAAACTCTCTGTGCAATTTTATCGCACTTGTTTCCTCTAATTAATAAATAAAACCAAGAAGCACTTTCTTAGAAATGCTAAAAAATTCTATACAAGCAACGGAATAGCAGTAACAAGTTGCCAACAAGAGAGATGAAAACATAGACAAAATGTTATCCAAGAGGTACCATTTGCATTTCAACATTTCTATTTCAAAACAAAAGGCTAGTAGTACCCACACTGTTTCTTCAGTATCCTATTTTTGGGGATGACAATTTGAGAAATTACATGGCAAAAGGACATTTCAGAGCAAATTAGTCCAAGACAAGACCAAGTAACCTACTTTGTTCGTAATAATAGAAGAAAATGCAGAAATTCTTTGTGAGATGAGTTCATCCACTCAACAGTCTGCCATGTCAAAGTCTCCCAGATAGAAGAAATGGCCCCTTCTGAATTGATCTGCACTAATCTACGAAGAAATCAAGCTTTTTGGAATTACAAAACAGATAAAAGTTTGACAAAAAATACAATTTTTATTGGAGGGAATTTTATGTGATTTTTAATATATGGAAGTGCAAAAGACAATCTCTCTAAATATCATACAACATTAAAGATATGTCACAGTTTTTTCAATTTATGAAAAACTATCAACACAAATTTTTTTTTAATGAGAACTAATGCTGCTGGATAGTAAATTACCACTCAGTCCTGTATCCAAATGTTTCAAGATGAAAAATAAGGAAGCTGATATGGGTGGGGAACCAAGGGAAAATGCAACTCCCACTAACATTGTCCATTTCACCTACAAAAGGAGATCTATTTGGACCAAAATGTTCCATAATATTTTGAAAGGTTTTCTCATCCTATAGTATGGATTGGAAAAAAATCTAGAAGTTGATTTCTAGGGTAAAGGTATTATCAATTTTAAAAGTGAATGAAAAAACACTTAAAATCCTGATACATTACATTTTTTAGCATTTCTGCTCTTCTGGTTACTCTTAACTATTCAGCACCTCCTATTTCATCTGTGAGAGAAGCCGCTCAACATTGCCATAGCATAAGAAAAAAGTACTTTTTAGTCAGCCTCCACTAAGAGCGGGGCATGCCCAGTGGGCTGAAAGTACAATCTACTAGACACTAGTGTCTAAAAAACAGGCAAAACAAAAATGTGCATGGCTGCTGCTTGGGTTTGCAGGAAGCAAGCTCGCATGATTGTTACAAAAGATATTCATGCATACCTCATCACTTTCTTATATGCATATATTATGAATGACTGAACATTGGGAATACACTTTTCGTATTTCTCACAAATTAGCCAAATTTTATGTCCGAAAGTTGGCAAGCCTAACCTGCAGCTGTATCCGGTGACACTAGCATCCCCCATAGTAGCACCCTCCAGCTTTCTGATTTTCTGAGAAGTTTAAAGGCCCTGGCCTTTGGCCCTGACCCCTTTATCAATATGCCCCCACATGTCCAATTTAATTCAAATCACTCTTTAAACACTCCTGATACTAATAAGAACAAAGTGTGAAAATTTCAGAGATACAGTAGTTTTTGCATCTATGACATAAAACACATTCCCTTTTTATACGTAGATATATAAACAGGGCTTTCCAAACATGGAAGAACGAGTGCAATGGGGACAGAAATAAATGGAGATTGGTTATACATAGTTTTGTTTGCAGATGACCATGCAGTAGTGGCAAATGATCAGGAAAATGTGTACATGATCAGAAAATTGAGTGAGAAATACAACAAGTGGGAGATGAATATCAATATGAAGAAGACAATACTTTCCGAAAGGAAAAGGAGTAGTTCTTCAGATATCAAGTAGAGTCGTAATATGAACTTTAAAAAAATACATGTACCTAGGAAGAATAATTTAACAAAAAAGGTCAGGTGAAGATGATAGACAACACTATAAATCTGGGTAGAGCCACTATACAAGAATTATATCCATTGCTTTGGTGAAGATTGTGTGGAAAACAAAAATGTGTACAGATGTGTACAAGGCCATCGTTGAACCTGTCACATACGCAGTGGAATGTTGTACTATTACAGAGAAAAACGGAAAAAAAGAAGACAAGCTTTAGAAATGGCTTTCTTGAAAAGAGCATGTAAGGTATTCAGACTTGATCACACCAGCAATGAAGAAATAAGAAAAAGAACTGCCAAGAGTCTCTGTTCTCCACTATATTGAAGACAAATAGTTGATGTGGTATGGCCAAATCAGTAAAATTGAGGAGGAAAGGTTACGGAAAATTTGTTTTTTTTCCCTGCCAGATAGATAGGGAAGGAGATGACATTAGGAAACTTTGATTCAGGGAATAAGAAGGGCAATGACTGACAGGAACCTTTAAAAAAGGAAGATGCTTAGGATAGTATGCTGTGGAGCCTGAAATGTGGGGTGTGGCAAAAGCCATGGAGGCTATCATCGAGATGCAATACCCCCCCCCTTCATGACGCTGGTGGTAAAGGTAAACATTTGTTTGTTTTTATGAAACTTGTACATAGGATGTTCGAAACAAGTTAAAAATTATCACCTACACATTTCATAAGAACTACCCCCCATTTCTCTTTCCCAACTGTGAAAGCAAAATTTAAAAGTGTTTCAAGTTTTTCGTGAACCTTGAAAACGGTGAGGAAATTCACCAGACGACATAAATATTTCTGAAACCTGAAGTAAAGAAATTAAACAATGAAAAAAATTACTATCATCATCAAGTGATGGTCCTGTTGTATCCTGGGGACAGTCTCAAAAGCTTTCACTGCTTCCCACATTTCAGCCTCCCCAGTGTCCTATCCTGGGCATCTACCTGTTTCAGGTTGCTCTAAGTCATTGCTCCTTCTATTACCTGAATCTAAATTGTCTGCTGGCCTCCCCTCTTTCTCCATCAAACTGGCTGGTAAATGCATTATAATTCATTCTCATAGCACTATTAGACTGAGCAATTGAAGGGAAAATTTTTTGTCAAGTTTGCCAGAGTATGAAACAATGCATCTGTTTGTAGCTGTTCAAAGCAATGTTGGGGGTAGAAAAACAAAGGAGAAGATGGCTAGGTTGGAGGTGGGAGGGTGCTATGAGTCAAGGCAGGGGAGGATGAACATTCATTCCTTTTCTTACCAATAGAACTCTTGTGAATAAATTCCTGGGCAAAGCAAAAGTACTTAGATTAATATAAAATAAACTTAATATATAATAGTTTTGAAATTCATATTATAGATAATGAAAAGAAGAAAAAACAAACATATCATTGTTCACAACTGAATTATTAAACGCACATTGATTTCAAATTGAAAAGGAACAACTAATTTCTGCCTCAGAGAAAGAAATTAATAGAAAGCAGTAAGCAAGGGACCTTTTTAGTATTTCTGTTCAGTAGTCTTCAAAAAACTAATTGCCATGAGATAGAGATGAGGACTTGCCACCTGTTCAACACATCTCTCAAGGAAAAGGGGGAGGGGGAATTGATTGATAGCAATGCCAGGTGTGTCAACTGCTTAGATGTCCAACTACTAAGTCCTGTATGTGTAGTGCATGATTTTTCCGAGGAAGGTGGCGATGATCTTCCTCCACTGGATGGCAAGACCCAGCGGCGAACATTGGCTAATAGGGTTTTCCCCAACCAGGTATGTTTAGAGAATGTGCAAGTAAGTATGGGGAGAATAAGGAAGAGGAAAGAACGACAGTGCATGGCCTGTTTGTTAAGGTACTGCTCCGACATTCGCCTGGTGTTGACCAAAGAAATCTTGGAAAACTACCTATCAGAGCAGCTGGCAGCTACAATTCTCCTCCAGGCAGCAACTGAATTCGACCTAGCTGACAAGCTAGTATCGAAAACCCTGCAACGGTCAGCTGGCTTCAAACCTAGGGCCTCTTAGTGAGAGGCACTGCAGTGACATCAATTGATGCACTGAGCCACCTCTTCTGGTATAATAAGTAATTTACGATCAATTATAAAGCTTTTTTTAACCCTTGCAAAACAATACTGTGTTGAATGAGAAACTTTGATGTAACATTGACCTCCCATCCCACAATCTATAAATAGAGAGGATTAAAAAAAAGGTGTAAATCCAAAAATAAAATATGTTAAGAATTACCTATTACTATGAACAAATTAAAGGATACAAGAAAGTTGTGAAAAACTCATTACTTTGAAGTAAAATTTTTACACCAACAAAATGTGAACTATCTCAGTAAACTGACAATATACTGGGATTCAATTTTGTTGCATTTGAAGTTGCTGGACTCCCATCTTTTCTAATATACTTGTTCAGCAAAATTGAATTGCTGAATAAAATTAGCTCATAACCATAAAACAATATCACTTTTTATGAAGAAAGGGAGCCATCTTGACATACATAAGCAAAACTTACTTCTAAAATAACAAACCTTGACATCATCTGATTCGGCTTCCGAATCACCATCTTTATCTTGCGAATCATCTACTACCATAACACTCTCCGAGTCTTTGGAAGTAACAGCTTCCCCAACTTCTTCTTTTGCGTCTTCGTTTTTGTAGTCTTTGGAAAAAGGATTTCCCTTCTCAACAGAATTCTTCAATCCTTTGATTTGTTTTGAAAGACCTAGTAAAGCTCTCGCAGCAGAAGACTCATCCAACCAAACTACATTGCCTAGAACACAAAACAAAATTAAACAAAATATATGTAAAGTGTTATATATTTTTACAATAGGTACAATATCTTTATACTCGATTAAGATCCTACCCAGTACTATAACTTACATGTATAATCATTTATCCATTCAATTGAAGCTGCACAATAATCCTTGAAATATGCAAATATGTCTTGTGTACTCATTTCTTCAGTACCTCGCATGTGTAAAGTATTGAGTCTGTAGTGCTTCTCAGCCCCAGCATCTTCAAGCTTCATACCCAGACTATGAACAAAAATTTCAATACACCACATCAATTTCCACAACATACTTTGCGATGGAAGTCATACGGTTTTGTATATTTTTTGTAGTATTGGAAAGTAAAGGGGGAATCAAATATCAGTCTCACAAATTGAAATACTTCTTTTTCAAAGTTTAAAAGATGAGTTAATGATATTTTGTATCAGTATGTACTAGTGGAAATATTTTCTTAATCACTGGTTTACTCTCTGGAAACAAATTAAAATATAAAAGGAAACACAATCTCTCATATAAAACTTGTTTTATAAATTCAATTTTCTAAAGAATTATGCAAAATACTCTTTAAGCCTTCAATAAAATATTTATTACCCACTGCCATGCAATATTTGTTTACGAAACTGCAAATAAATCTATTATATTTGAGAATATTCATATAATCGGGATAGATGTGAATAGTTGATTCTTGAGATGGCTTATCAATGCCAACATTAAAAATTTTTCAATTTTCAATAATTCAAAATTTCTTTGTATATTAATTTTGAATATGAAACAACAATACAATCTATAACCAAATTAATAGCAAATATTATGGTTAATTAATAACAGTATCACAATATTATGTAGGCACACATGATTTATAAACCCGACTGCATGATAATGACATTTTTTAAAGAACTGATTTCCTTCCCCAATAAATCAATATTACTCCAAATATTACGTTTTGTCCCAAAATATTCACTTATACATAGATATACCAAATATTAATAAAATAAGTACAAAATAAATAAATGTTTTAAAAATATATATTACTAATTTCTAGTAATACATTTTCAGTCAGCATGTTGCTTCAAAGTTGGAAAATTCTGAATTTTAAATTTCATTTTGATAAAAGCAAGACAATTTTTTTTCTTTGTCTTGTTTTTATCGTTTACTCTTACCTTTGGTACAATTTCTTGAATTCCTTGTCCGAAACACTTTTCACTTCTACAGGATCCAGCCCAAAACGCTTTGCACGTTCATCAAGCTTACTCTGATCTTCACCAAAAAAATCAATTCCAGTCACAAAACCACCACTTTTATTCTCATACCTCTTCTCCTAAAATAATTGACAAAACATTGCAATGATAATTGGGTAATTTACACTCAAGATACATATATTAATCATTCGTTCAAACATAACAAAACGTTTCAAATATGAAACTATATCAAATTATAATTTAATTCCACATCTCATTCAACTATAATAAAAGATTTAAAATAACTCTTTCTTATGCCGTTGCATTCCTAATGGAAATGGAGCATCTATATTTATAAAACAAATACAAACATTTACTTAGACAATTGGTGAATTAGCAATGAACTCTAAACAAAAACAGTTTGTTAATAAGAATTCATACCCAGATATCATGAATTGCTGACATATCTGAACCTAAGCCAGAAACACTGCATGGCTCAGTATCTTTTGTATCACTGATTTCACCTTCTTCTATTTCATCTTTAGATAATTTGCTATCACTCTGATTTCCTCCGTCGTCTGTCTCCATGGCTTCATCTATGTAGTTTTCTATTTCAATTTTTAAATTGGGAAGTTCACTAGGATTGCTTACAGCCGCCATTATTCGCTATTTAACACAATCACACACACAACACTAAAACACAAAAGCACACAACACAATTCTTTTTCTGTCCTTCGAAACTCGTCTCCTTCATAAAGAACTGGACCTAAAACATATCAAACATAACATTTTCAGCCGCGGCATAACAAAGTTTATCGGCCAGTCAATAGGAAGAACAAGCATTATGCGCAGATTCTATTCCTTCGCTCTGAATTTAATGCATACAATAAAAGGGAATAAACGTACCGCATTTGGATTAGATTCATTTCAAATACATCTTATAACGATATAACATTATTCCGTTCTCTACTCGTACGTAGCGTGACGCAACGCATAACGAAAATTCACAACCTGCTCACAGCTGCCCCGAAACGGACCGTTCCTCCACGGAAGCTTCATGTTCCTGGATGTTGCCGACCCTGGGAGGCGATACCAAGGAGAAGAAATGGAGGGGGAGGTCAGGTTCTCTTAGAGAATCCTTGGAATAAGTAATCCTACTACTACCTCACAGAGCTCACAAAGAAAATCTGCATTGCCATCGCCGGCCATCGCCAGTAGCAACCAGTAGCAACCAACCAACGCCTTACCACTAGTTCACTACCCACGCGAGGAGGTCCGAGAGAGAAGCCGAATTTGCTGGAACTTTCAGAAAATGGCAGCAATTAGTTTATTGAACCCAAAAGCCGAGTTTGCAAGGGCAGCTCAAGCCCTAGCTGTAAATATTTCGGCAGCAAAGGGCATCCAAGATGTAATGAGGACTAATTTGGGACCGAAAGGAACTATGAAAATGTGAGTGCTTACAGCGAGAGCCATGTGGTTTATTTGACATTTAATGTACAATGAGCCTATTAAGGAAAATTATGTAGTCATCCTGAGCGTGATTGCTCGAGTGAAAATTTTAGTACGGTGGAAATATTTTAGATATTTATCAGCTACTTGTTTAAAAAATAATTCAAGTTCTTTGTTGTTGACTAGGCTTGTTTCCGGTGCGGGAGACATCAAAATTACCAAAGATGGTAATGTTCTCCTCCACGAAATGGTATGAGTTAAACATTGAGTATGGTATTATATTCTATAACTATTCAGGATACTAAAACTTCTGACTTGATTGTAGCAAATCCAACACCCCACCGCTTCACTAATTGCAAGAGCTTCAACTGCCCAGGATGATATGACAGGTGATGGAACGACCTCCACAGTTCTTGTTATTGGAGAACTTTTAAAGCAGGCAGACATTTACATATCAGAGGTATATTATTATTAATGAAATTGTTATATTACATATTTATGTTAATGGAGCTGCTTAAGAAAAACTCAAATATAATTTTTCACAGGGTCTCCATCCCCGAATGGTAACAGAAGGATTTGATCTTGCCAGAGCCAAAACTCTTGAACTTCTTGAAAAGATAAAAATTCCTGTAGAGCCAACCAGAGATCAACTTATAGATGTTGCTCGAACATCTCTTCGTACCAAGGTTCATCAGCAACTGGCTGATGTTTTGACAGAGGTTAATATCTATGTAATAAATGTGTTCATCATGTTGATGTCCAAATATTTGTATTGATATTATTTGTTTAATAGGTTTGTGTGGATGCTGTCCTTGCAATTAGGCAAGAAGGTAAAGAAATTGATTTACATATGGTTGAGATAATGGAAATGCAACATAAAACAGCCACTGAAACAAGTCTAATTCGTGGCTTAGTATTAGATCATGGTTCACGTCATCCTGACATGCCAAAACGTGCTGAAAATGCCTACATTCTTACATGCAATGTCAGCATGGAATATGAAAAAAGGTTAGTAAGTTACCTTGGTTTTCTTTCATTGAAGTTCATGAGATTTGGTTTCAATTAATAGTATTTTCCTACCTTGCAGTGCATAATTAAGCATGCAGAAATGTATGTAGGCCTAAAATGTAATAACCACTTTCAGGATTCTATAACAAACTTTATTGTAATTGACAGTTTAATGTTATTTACTGAGGCATAAACTGGAAGGCTGAGAGTTGCATGTATGATGCCATTTCAGTTTTTGACAGAACATGGTATTGAACTATTTGAATCTGCCATTGAGGTCTTTTCAACCTAATTTATTATAGTTATATATTTTGCATTGTATTGTTCTTGAGAATGTAGTATAAATCACGGTGCTTCAGATTTCATAATGGAGGATGTACAGCTGCGTGATAAGCAGCTAAGAGTTAAGGGCTTTTACATGAACAGTTGAGAAATTGTTTTAATTGCACTCAATTCCAAAGACTTCCACTTAATGAGAAAATATTAATATTTTAATGTGTTCTGCCATGTCCTAAGAAAAATAAGTTATGTCTGATTTATTTGTTTATTTCAGTGAAGTAAATTCAGGCTTTTTCTACAAATCAGCTGATGAACGAGAAAAATTAGTAGCAGCTGAAAGAGAATTCATTGAAAAACGTGTTGCAAAGGTCATTGAGCTTAAAAAGAAGCTTTGCGACAATACAGACAAAAGTTTTGTAGTTATTAATCAGAAGGTAATGCGTCTTTATCGTTAGTCATCATGAGGTCATGAGTCTTCGTTTTTATTTATGGCTGTAATTTCATTTATCAATGTTTATGCCCTTAGGGGATTGATCCTATGTCATTAGATATGTTGGCAAAAGAAAATATTGTTGCTCTGCGTCGAGCAAAACGTCGTAATATGGAACGTTTGGCACTTGCTTGTGGAGGGGTTGCTATGAACAGTGTAGATGAATTAACTGAAGATTGTCTTGGTTATGCTGGTGTTGTTTATGAGCATGTTCTGGTAAGTACGAATATTATTCATGTTAAAAAATGTTAATGCTAAAGTCAGGGTTTTAATGATTTATATCACTGTTTTAAATCACGATGTAAATCATATAATTCACACAAAAAATTGTCAATTTAAATAAAAAATATAATTTATTGTAAATTTTTCAGAGAATTGTTAAAAATTGTAAAGTGATAAAGGAAAAAAATACAAATTACGAAAGTATAGTATTTATTTATAATAAACAATGAACTATGATAGCTTTTACGAATTATTTAAACGTTCATGAAGGAATTATGCCGAATTTTCTGTTCAAAGAGGATTTCTAATTTTTGGTAGGACAAGTGCAAATGTTCAAAAATATTAGTTACATAGTTTTTTGTTTTACAATGTTCATTTCTTTTCTCTCTTTTCTTCTTCCTGTAGTGTTCACACTTTTCCACCACTATGGATGTGAGCTCTTTCATTACTGTTGGATCTCAAAGTGTTCCAGTACAAGGAGCTGTTTTCAATTCAAATTCCAAATTTTTGTTAAGAGTTGTACATCATTATCAGAGTTAGATTAAACTTTTAAAATCTGATTTTAAAAAATCACAATTTTTAGTAACCTTGGCTAAGGAATATTTTAACTTGTTCATATTTCATATTGTTTGCGTATTGTAATGTACACCATTAGATATTGTCTTCCATTCACTGTTGAAATCCCATGTTTGTTTGTTTTCCAAGTTCTAGTTTTTATTTCCTTTTAATACTGTTACTTTAAATATTGCACCTCTCCTTATTACCTTGCCAAAGAATGTGTGAAAATTGAATTAATGTTCATGCACTGTACATTGCATTTGTACTGTAAACTACTAAAATATCACAAATTAAGGCTTTGTACTGTGCGTTAACAGGGAGAAAATAAATATACTTTTGTGGAGGATTGCAAAGTGCCTCAGAGTGTGACTATTCTCATCAAGGGCCCCAATAAACATACCCTTACTCAAATCAAGGATGCTATAAGAGATGGTCTACGTGCAATTAAAAATACAATTGATGATGGTAAGTGTGCAAAGGATAAATGTGTTGATCATTACTTAGTCTGAACATTTGGAAATATTTACTTTAATTAGTAATTCAGGGGCTCTCAAATTATGGAACATTTTCCCTCAGCAGTAGGCTTAATTAATCTACTACGATCAAGAGTGTTTAAACATACTCCAGATTTTCAGAAAACTATTATTATTATTATTTCACTCAAATACTTGTTGTGGTGGATTAGAATGTTATTCCTCATTCTTGTAATTATTTACCATGTTAATGTTAAAGAATTTTAAAAATAATTTGCCTAGGAAATTGTATTATGGGTATGTTAAACTTTTAGTCATGTGAAAGGGGTAAAGTTGTTGAAAAGATTTGAGGTTCATAACCTGTGCTCGATTTGTTAATCTCAATGGATAATGTTTTAAGAAAAAAAAAATTACAGTCGTTATCATTTAAAGGTTTCCTGGTTCCTGGTGCTGGTGCCTTTGAAGTTGCTGCTTACCAGGCTTTGCAAAAATCCAAAGAAGAAGTTAAAGGCAAGGCTCGTCTTGGAGTTCAAGCTTATGCTGAAGCTTTACTGGTTATTCCCAAGACCCTTGGTGAGTTAAACAAATAATTTACACTTCAAGAGATGAAAGAAAACAATAGAACTTATGAAAAATAAGGTTTTAACAAAATCTTTCTTTCGGGTTTATACTACCATAATGTGAGGTCTATCTTATCGTTCTGATAATAAATATACACTTCATTTTTAAGCAGGTTGCCTACATTGTGTTTAATATTTAAAAAATGTAAAATTACTGCCTGAATATTTTCTTTCATATCTTTATTTCCAGCTTATAAATAATCAAATGTGGAAAGCTACTTTGGATTCTTTCCATAATAAAATTCTCTTGAGGGTGAATTGTGCAATACTCCATTTGATATTTTGCCAGGGCTTGCATGACTTTCAAGGCATTAATAATGGGATATCTGACAATTTTGGGTTTTCACGTTCAATATATGGTGCGAAAACATGTACAAAGGTTTGGAATGATTTCATAGGACTTACAAAAATAACTTATTTCAGCTGTAAACAGTGGATTCGATGCCCAAGATACTATTGTGAAACTGCAGGAAGAAGCTCATGCTGCAGGAGAACCCGTTGGGCTTGATATAAATACAGGGGAAGCTCTGAAACCATCTGATGCTGGAATTTATGACAATTATATAGTGAAGAAACAAATAATTAATTCCTGGTGAGTTTTTCACTAAGGTCAATTCAATATATGTACTACATTACACTTACAAGTCTATTATATATTTTTTGTATGCAGTTTTTTTTATGTATACTTATTTATGGATACTAAGTCCCAGTTATGAAAGGCTTTTTGAGTGTCTGTCTACCCAAACCAAAATTTTTTATTGTAACTTAGAATCCCTCTTTAACCTTACTTCTAGATCAGGGTTGTTCATCTAGAGGGCAGTGGAGCCATTCATTGTGGACCACAAAAGGTTATTAGACAAAAAGTGAAAGTCCCTTGAATCCATGTTGAATGAGAACATTGTGCATCTAGCAGACTCATCCTGTCAGTTCCCCCTTATTGTAAAAATAGTGTCATTGTAGATTTAAGAATTTTTTTCTAGTGTATTCAGATATTTAAAATCACCCCAATGTGTCTCCTGCATTATGCAAGGTACAACGTGCACCCCCACCCCCATTTTAATGTGGGCAAACTGCCAAGATCGACAGTACTGGGAAGTCAGGTGTGGATCGGAAATGTAAATATGGCCTACAACCATATCAAAGGTTTTAGTTGTGGCCTTGAGTTGGACACCCTTTCTAGATAAACACCTTTGTTTATTTGCATCAAACATTAGTTCCCAGTGTGATTGCTACTATTAAAATTTTTGCAAGAATCTTTAAGAAAAATTAAAAGTTTATGCAAATTTTTATTGGTCTCTCTAAGTTCAAAATTGTGTGTAAGAGTGGGTAAGTACAAACCATGATGTATCTCTTACATCGTGATTATAACATTCTTCACAACAAATGACAGTAGCTTAAGTAAGTAATTGTTTATGCTGATGACTTTCTTATTAACAGAAACAGAATTCTAATCATTAATAGGACAGTTCAATGAGTAATTATTGAAAACAATGTTTTTTAATTATATCAATCTTGCAGATTGAATCTTATAATCAACATAACATTTAAATTTTTTACCATTTTCATTCAGTGTTCAACATGAACATGTAAATTGGTTATAAAAACAATCGTCATTTAACAAATACCAGTGTTCTATTTATATAATGAATGTTAACCTATAATTAAGAAAACATTTTCTGAGTAGTGATGTATAGGAAACAGAAAACTGCTGCTTATTGCTGTCTTTAATATTGTGTAGTGGAGGATAATAAATTCTAATTATTTTTTCTTTCATACTTTTAGCTCTGTGATTGCCAGCAACCTCCTCCTAGTAGATGAGATAATGAGAGCTGGAATGACTTCACTGAAGGGTTAAGATGACAACATTTGTACTCTCCCAAGTCATTTGGTGTTTGCTTTGATGATTCACTTTCTTTCGTACACAACTGAAGATTTATAAAAATAATGTAAGAGCTTTAGCCCTCAATCTTTCTTTAAGATGCATACTTGTACAATTGTCTTGAGATGCTTAAAGTTACAGTAACTACTATGATACCTCATAACTTAATTTTGTCTTATCTGCAAATAAAATGTTATGTACCAATTGTTACATTAATAAAATACAATTTTCTAATTATATTTTGTCTTGTGTTTTATTTGCTCATATTACATTGGAAATATAGGTGACTAACATATTTACTTTTATATTAAATTTTCATAAAATTTGACATTTCAATTCACCATCCACATTTTACTTTTTGACTTTCTCCCACTTACTTGGTAAGTTATGTAATAGCGTGCCGGAAATCTGGTAATGAAAAAGTGGATAAATCCTGTTGCAACATATAGTAAATTACTTCCTTGAACATGGTTCTTTGACTACCGAAAAATTTATTGATTGCAAAACATCATTCTGTTCATCATGCTAGAGCCTAAATCGTTCAGTTAATTTTCTCCAAAACTCATATTCCCTGATTGATCTGAACGAACTTGCAGCTTTGGGGTGTGACAACAGCATATTTTGATTTTTTGAGGTTACTTTTACACAAAGCCTTAAAAACATTTTCAAAAATGGTCCCAAATTTTTTATATAACTTTGTCCTTGGATAGCCTAAAGATCACTTAAGAGAATGGTAGAAGTCTCATGTTTGTGGAAATCCCAGATTCTTTGAAAATTACAAAAGTGCATCTTTTTGGGCATCTTCCTTCAACTATAATATTGAACGTAGAGATTTTTTTCGTCAATGAAAACTTCTTTAAAGATAATCTTAAAATAAGGTCATATTCAATTTTTCGAAAAATTTTTTGACAATTTTATTCTCAAAAACTGCTCCAAATGTTTTCTTTAAATTTTCTCATATGTATCAAGGGAGGGTTAAATGTATGGTGTGGTGCTGTACTTAGATTTTTTTAATGTCTCATCTCAAGGTCATAAAAGTGGGAGCTGTAATAATGTTATTATAAATTAATAATTGTGAGAAACTTATGTGCTGTTGAGAACTAGTTGCCTGAAGGAGGAAGGCATGCAGTTTTTGATTTGCTTGATATACATTATTCTAAAATAATTTTCTTATTGTTTTTTTAAAAATGAAGTTCGTAATAATTTTCTCATATCAACTTAATGACAGTGGATACTCTCTATTGCTGAAAAGTTCTTTTTTCAATGCCAACTACATTTGCAAAGATTTGTTTTTTAATTCCATTATATATAGATAACCAATAATAAATAATCATGGGAAAGTA
The DNA here is from genome assembly GCA_017312745.1 of Gryllus bimaculatus. Classification (NCBI taxonomy): domain Eukaryota; kingdom Metazoa; phylum Arthropoda; class Insecta; order Orthoptera; family Gryllidae; genus Gryllus; species Gryllus bimaculatus. Next base: position 5,052,689 of record BOPP01000061.1, read on the forward strand.
AAAGTAAATTATATTAATTACTCCCATATCTGCAAATGAGGGCTGGTAATAAAACTAAGAGCAAGAGAAAAGAAAAGAAACAATGAAAAAATTACTAGTAAACTCACCAAAATGCTTACACTGTAGAAATAAATGTGAGAAGCTTGGTACGTTCAGTTTCTAGGAAGAACTTGTTTGCAGCAATACAGGCATTTGATATCTGGTTGCAATGGTTTCTCTCTGGCCTTCTGATCAGAAAGAATGCTGAAATCATTGTAAAATTTCAAAATTAATGGAAGAGGGAATTTGTTGTGAAAATAGAATAGTTATCTAAATGATTATAAAGAAGAAACAAATGTGACAATCACTCAAATCTTAGGACTGAAGGATAGAACACAAATATTTCATTGTCTGTAATATTGAAGATTGTGAAAAATATGTTTTTTAATTTCAAAGTGATAGTAATATCAGAGTGCAAGTAAACAAAATAGCTTGCAACAATTCTCTTGAGCTGCAAATTTAATTTTTATATCTCTAACCTATGAAATAAATAATGATGAATGCAGTTAGACCCAGGCCCATATTTAGGTTTCCAGGAGTAGGATACCCAGAATAGCCAATCCCCCAAAAAATGTAAAAGAAGGCCCAAAAGAGATCATCTTTTGTAGATAATGATCTAAAAAGCATAACTCTATAATCAGTTTTTAATAGTTTAGGACATAGCATTTCCATAAAATGCATGATGGTTATGTCTGATGAAGATATGAAATTCACCTGTTGATTTCTTCGTAGCATAATTACAAAATTCTACTTTTTTATCTTCAATCTGATTCGTCCTTGGTAAGTAATTCCCTTGCCTGCAGTACTTATTTGGCATGGTCTTGTGTTAATTGCTTGTTATAATTTGTATAAAAAGATCATCTTTCCTTTGCATATTACATACGAAAGGAAGTTAAGCTCATGTAAGGGTTCTTTTTGATCTCCCTCTGAAGTGTTAATCCCAACAATACTGGGAAACTGAGAAAACTAATTATTTAAAAATGTATTTTATGCCAAAGATTTTTTTGCTCTCAGAAGGTAATTGAAGTAAATTCAATGAATAAAATCAATTTTTAATGAAGTGATAGGATGATGAAGGGTGAAGGGTCAATCACAAATACATCTATGCCCAAGGGAACATATCCCTCAATCTGACATCATCACGACACAACTGCCTTAGCGATATCGCTGTCCAGATCCACTGTCCCACATTAATGAATTTCAAATGTTTGGGAAATCATGGATGTTTAAAAAGGCTTCCTTGTTACCATTGCTAACAAGCAGAAAATACAAATTCATGCATTTATTATTTTAAATGTTATTTGTAATGCTCTCATGAAAAAGAATATACATTACATAAAGAAAACTATGGATGCCGCAAAAAAGTGATCCAGAGATTTTAGTGGAAATAAGGGCTTGCCTGACAAAAAAAGTTTTGTTTCAAAACATCTGTGATTAACACTTGCGTGTTAACCATACCCTAACCCTTCCAGCTTTCAGGGCTCAATTTTCATTTCTTACTGTTCCAATGAGACGGGGTAGGAACAGGTCAAACATTAAACTACTATGAATACATTCAACTACTATGAGTTACTAATGAATTTAAATTAGCGTTATGATTTTTTATTATGGTCTTTTGTGCAGTTTGATTATGGAGTAGTGAATATTTTGCATAAGGGATTGCCACAGGTGATCTGGGGACTATCACACTGTCGCAACTAGTTATTTGGGTCTGAAACCGACTCCTCATAGTTCAGGCTCATCTGCTGATTGCAGTTACTTCTCGTGCGCATTTCTTATGATGAAGGAAAAAGTCAAGAGCATAAATTGCTTCAAATGAAACACAACTAATTAAATTACATGTGAGGGGATAAGAGAGAATTCTCAGTTTGGGACTTCATCTGGGCTTCTGTGAGCTCTTACAGGTTACACAAGGTCTGCTCAAGTCAGTGGCTCCACGATCTGGCCTGTGCTGATCCCAGTGCATGAACCCATAAATTTGCTTGCAAGCTGTGTTGTGTCAAGGAGTGATACTGATCTTGTGAATCCTTTTGTTGTGAACATCATAAAAGTCAGATCACAAAGCAGTGAGAAGCTTTTTGCAGATTATCAGGTATCTAAAAGATTTTTGTAAAATCTATGAATAAAATTTCAAAAAATTTTTGTTGTAGGAAAAAAATATTTTTATTTAAAATAATATTTTAATTAACAAAAAATTAAAACTGTTTTTTATTTCAAAAAGTACACTCATAAATATGTTTAAAAAAAGTGTAAAATACATGGTTCTCCAAGATGAGTGTGGTAGGAACCAGTTAAAAATATTCTGGATCAAAATAATTGTTCAAATGTACTTTATGTTAAAAAAAGAAATTAGGCGTCAAACCATTCTGAAGGTCCCTTGCTTGCCCTTTTTTCAAAAGGCGCTGCGTATCTACAACTACCTACCTACAACATCCCTACCTCAAACGACTCTCTCCTCACAAGCAGAGCAGAGCTCTGAGCCAGATAGGCCAACATGCTTGTCTCAAGGCATGGATTACATCATGGAAGAATGATTGTGCTGTTTGCCAGTATCTGCCCTTGTCTCATTGCAATGCCCTTTGGGGCATTGATCAAGCTGAAAAGTCATTGATAGATGGTTTTTCGAACAAAGGAAAAATTCCTTTCTTCAGCCATTAAGAATCCATTAAAAACCATTTCCCCTTCAGGCTGCAGGACCACTGTGAAATACGGGGAAGAATATAGGACAAGAGGAAAGGAGGCATGATGCGGCCAAGAGGGCTAAATGCTTCTCTTAGAGCATCTTGGTAGCAGTGTTTCCCATTGTCTTCATTGTCCCTTGCAAAAATGGATGGAGATGTATTCAGCATCATCCTCAAGATTTTTTTATTATGATTTTCCTTTTTTAAAGGTTCGTAATTCAGATTTTGATTAAAGAAATGAAAGTTTAAATGTGGCTATAAATATGGATATTAAATATAACATTTAAATTAAAATAATATGTTTCTGTAATTCAGTTAATTCACTTCTCATCTTTCTCGACACAAATCTCAATTCAGGGGAAAAAATTAAATTTTCTTTCTTTCTATCTCTTTCTTTAATTCAAATCATTCGTTCATTTATTTTAAATTTACGCATGAGGAAAATGGTTTTTTGTATTTGCTTGCTGGGCCTCTATTTCAGTCAGTCTCTATTTCCACACAGGCCAAATCCAGCCTGCCAGTCATAGGTTAGAGAGTCCTGGCATGTGACAATCAGTTTTGTTAATTCATTCAATTTCCTTTTAAAATCTTGACTTTATTTTGCTTCAAAATCACTAAAGAAAATTAAGAAACAAAACTATATTTTTCCTTCTTTTTTTTTTATCATTTTAAAAGTGAAAATTATTTATTAATTACTTTTAACTTTTCCATTTTTAAAGAATTTGATTTTATTTAATGTGCTTCAAATATTCATCTGTCTTTTCCAATTTGCATATGTCCCGTACAAGGCAGTACTAATTGTTTAATTATTAAAGTGTCATTTTTAAATAGTGATGTGTATTCAAAGAGAATAGAAATTGTTATGAAGTAATCTAGAAACAAAATATCAACAGGCATCCAAAACTGTGAAATGATGTTTCATCACTTGCTTCTGTAAAATATTAATACTGTTATTGAAAATAAAATCATGAATATTCTTTGTATTCTTTATTTCTTTTCTTTTTTTGTTTCTATTTTTTGTTCCAGTTAATGTAACAGAGATCTAAATAAATTAATACAACATAACAAATTATATACTACATACATTCTCCAACATTTTCTTTATGATATATGTATCAATGGCTCTCTGTGATTATAATAATACTCATAAAAAATGTCTGAAAGTTTAAATTGTTTATTGTTACAATAATAAGGAATGCCAGCTTCCACAAAAACAACAGAAATTTCTTCATGTATATACTTTTGCAGACAATGAAACAGGATTTCTTGGGCATGTAAATGTATATATAGCTACCAACATGATTTTGCTAAAAACAGTTTCTTGATCTTTTTCTTCTGAAAATGAGGGCATAGAGAAACACTTCAGACTAAGAGAGGACAAGAATAATGAACATGTCACTTGTCAAAGAGGTGGTGGCATTTGTTGATGGCACCCATCAACACTTTCTTCATTGAATGAGTTTTCATATGAAGTGTGTGAGTGAGGAGGGAAGAAGATCTCACCATCAAGGAAATTGCAAGACATACTTGTTGCTTACATCATATATACAGAGATGATTCCAACTCTGAGATACAAAGAAAGGCACATGAAATTAAGAATTACAAGAGTTTCTCTTTATGTAAGAGCATTATAATAGTTATTTACTTAATTTACCACATGTACTTTGTTAACTTTCGTTCATTTTGTGTGTTTCATGCATACAATCAGGGCCGCAGCTTGGAACATGAGGGATTTTGATACAATATCAAAATTTGAATCTGTTTCACTTAAATCTATCAAAAAGGTATCACTTTCTTTGTTGTATTTGTCACATGCATGTATTAGGGAGAGTAATCTGATTTCCATTCAAAGCATTTAAATGAACACCCAAGAGAGGACTGTTTGCTCTGTTGTGAAGCGCTCTCACAAGAACTACAAATGCTACAGCCCTTCTAACATTTGTTTTGTGGTAAAGAAGTTCATTTTATTTCTTATCAACATGATATTTTAATTCTGACTATTTATCACTTTTCACTCTTTGAATGCTGTTGTATTAACACGTTAAGGAAACTGAAAATATTTCTTGTACCTGATTATGTATAGTTACTTATGGTAAAAATCCTTAAGTAATATCTGTATTTTTTCTAGTACAATGTGTAATAAAATACTATAAGTGTTTATGTCAGTGAAATTCATTTATATGTAGTTGAATCATATTAGTCAATTAAATTTCAATTCAATCACATTAAATCGCTTTTCAAATAAGATGCAAAATTACTTTCTTAGTAAACAGCATACACTTCACTGAGGTAAGTATTTATTATTGACAAAATGCAATGTTCTACTGAAAACTGTGCTGACATGTACAGGTTGTTAACAACACAACAGCTTGTATGTCAGTACCATTAAAAACAGAGCATTTTATAACTTGTGCAATGACATATACATCCCATGCATCCGGAGTCACTACTTCACTGATGCTAAGCCTCATCAAGCACACACCACAACTTTACCAAACTGCCACAAAAAGTTCCATTACTAAAGGTCAGACGTATTCCAACTACAAATGCCACACTGATGCCTTCAGATATGTACTCTATGATAAAGACTTTCCAATTTCAACTAAACTATAAAAAAACTATATTCCATCACTGTATATATCTCCTATTTCTATGAGCAGGTAATAGCTTTGTTTAAGTTTAGTCTAAAAAAGTAAAAACTCTTCACCTATTCTTACATCCTTTACCACTAAAACAGTACTTCCAGAAATTAATGAGAATATGCACCAAGGGGCATTTTGAATTCTAAAATATACAGCTTAAAGCAAGACAGAAAAATATATTATCTAAATTATCACACCTATATGTACTGAAATAATGCTGATGCAGTTAGAAAATACTTGTACATTGAAACTTGGCCAGTCTCATGCAGTCAAACTTTGACTTCAAATATCAAATTCAAATCTCTGGAAAGCCTGCCTTATGTGGTAAATGATAGATTTAAAGTAAATGAACAGATATTACTTACGGATACTGATATCCACAAATTTTGACAAATGAGGGTACCATTTCTTTCTACCTGGAAATGCAATAGTTTTCAAACATAATAGCAAAATTTTGAATAATCTTTAAATTCGTTATTTTCAAATTCAAACTTAAATTGGTTGTTTTTCCATTTGTATTATTATATCAATGTATGAACTGCATTTGAATGATTAGACATATTATTGGAAGTAAACATTGCCTTTTCCTTAAAGTTCTGTAAATTTATGATATTGAAGTTTTAGTATTTTATTTCACAAATATTGCTACGCATAATATAGACAAGGAAAGAAGACAGTTTTGAAGGTATATATAGTTTAGAATTCTGTGACAAAGTCTTTCCAGTAGCTACTCAGTGATGCATAAATGCATAATAAACATCACATTTCTTTTCTTTTGTTTTTCTCTACTTTGGAACACATTCCAACACTGGTTCCTGAATAAATGTAAAATTTGATTACCAGCCAAAGTAGCATTGTGTGCAGGATCATTACATATCCCTTGAACACATTGTTTATGAAATAGAAAATATAAGTACAAATGTCATTTGCTAAAACTTATGAGCATGCTAATTCTGTATATGGCTTAAGACTAATTCAAGTATTTTATAATTAGGATCACAAATATGGAATTTATTATCACTTACATATAACAAAAGCTCCTATTGTATCTAAGTATATCCAGTATCATCTAATGTGTAGAGAAGAGACAGATATGGACACCTTGACATCATTTTCTTCAGTTTGAAAAGCAGATAGATGTCAAATATGGACCGCAAAAACTTTGCAATTGTATCTTTCATTCCTTACATTGTTTAGTGTGTAACAAGAAACAAGACTTCTCAACATTGTTTTAAAATTTATTTGTTCATATAAATAATTCATGAACCAGTGTAACATAGTGTAAGAAGAGGAAAGTTTGTACCATGTAAAGCTTTATGAAATATTTTATTCAATCAACAGGAAGACTTTGTCACAAAATGAATGGTTAAGTCTTCATGAAATGGGGTACCTCCTGAAACAGATACAATATGCATGTGTTTCTGGATTTAGATTGTTAAGAATATTTCCATATAGCAGATTTATTCTAATGCAGATTCCTGCTTCTTTAAAGCTTTAGTGTTAGTAACTGTATATTGGAAAGAACAACAGTTTTGTTTCCCTTAATGAGCAGGATATTGTGACATTTGTGCACAACCCTTGCCTGAGAAGCATTGTGTGATGGACTGTGCCTCTCAATAAAGAGAATGGAAATTATTTAACAAAGAATAAATAATAGCTATCCATTTTTTTACACAATATTCCCATTTCTGTTATTTAAAAAAAGAATCACTGAGCGTTTTGTGCTGTCTGAAAGATACATCAACTAGTAACTCCAGACTTTGAAACACGCTCTTTAAGTCTGCACTTTGGAACATGGAGAAAACTGAGGTGGGCAAGAAGGTTGATGGCTGGGTTGTTGATAGTAATAACAATGTCACCAACAATCAGTGTCTCCTGTGCAAGAGATTGTACTGCTTATTAAACTGTTTTTAAAAAATTACTTTAAACACTTTAAAGTGCCTTGTAAGTTGTTACAAACGAAAGCAGATAACCTTAAAAAGTTGAATTAAGAATAACATAAAAATTGTAAATTTTTTTGTGAATTCTGAAAAATATTTTTCAATTAAAAGATTGTATTTCTAGTGTTAAGTAAACAATCTTAGTACCAAACCTATGCAGGAGAAAATTCTATGCTTCTGAGCAATCCAGAAACATTTGGTCCCGTGAGGGGATAGTGGGTATACAGCAGTACAAGAGCATATCTATGCACACATACAAACACACACAGCCACCAGGTATAATGCTCTCCTTGCAAGTTAATCCTCTAATTTTTAACAAACTATTGATCATACTTACTTGAAACAAATTATGATAAATAATAATGCAGCTTTTTCATATACATCTTATTTTACACATTTGACCTTTTAAAGCTTATGTATTTTTTTATATATTGTAGACAGGGATATTCAGTATCTGTCACACAAGATATAATAGAAGATATATATGCTGTATATGTATACATGTGTTTTGTGTACATGTGTGTAAATGTGTGTTTTAATTTTTTGACACCATTAGTGGACTATAATTTTATTTTCACATTCACAAGTCTAGGATCCAGCTAAAGAGGCGCAAAGAAGGGTGGGAATGAAGGCAGAAGTCAACAATGGTGTGAAACTACTTTAACAAACACACAAAACACATACAGTCATCTCTTGCACTCGGTGAACTGCTCCTTCTTATCACTTGTGATAGTTTTTTTTATATATATATGTATGTATGTATGTATGTATGTATGTATGTATGTATGTATGTATGTATGTAAGTAGTATGTATGTATGTATGTATTTATATATTTATATATGTATATTTTTGAATATGCTCAGTATTGACAACTTGAATTAATTAATTTACACAATCTCAATAAACATCATTATAAGATACAACGTTCAGCAATGCTAGACCATTTCTGGGATTCTATTCAAGTCTGGTTAATGGTCAATGCTTCAAAACGTAAATACAATTCAAATATTGTAATAATTTTTCATATTATTTCTCCTTATTATCTTGCTAGCTTTGTTTCTACATTTGAAAAACCACAAATTTAATTGATTTGAGGGCATCTTTTCATTGACATGCTAGCACCGGCATGACAGGCAAAGCTTAAAAAATCATTCACCCAAAGAATTTTAAAAATACTTGAAGAATAATTAGAATTACATTTCTGACTTACAAAATAATTCTTAAAACTAGGTGTTTCAAAAAATACAAATGTAGGAACTCTATACAATATCTGAAGTAAGAATGCAAGGTAATATATTACAGTAATGTCTTTGGATTTCAGTCCAAAAGCATTCTCACTTCTTTTGAAACATAATTTTAAAAACATTTTCTTGATGTCATTGTAATAACCACTATTTAACCAGACCTGAAGATAAATTCTTTCAGATCACAATTATGACAGATCATTCCCAGAGTTCAGCACTGCAGTCTACAAATGACACACAACCATACACAGAGCACTGAATTGTTTCATTATTTTGCAAAAGATATGAGGCATACTTGCTTTTACAATATGTGGCACATAGGAAGAGAATGTTTTCTACATGCACTGTACCATGCACTTGGAGGGTCTGAAATGAAATGTATATTAATTCTACCAAATTCTCAGGTTAAGAAGAGAATCAACAAAATGAATTTTGAATTTTCATTATTCTAACTTCAATCGACTTGAAATTATGTGTGTAAACAATATACCTCAACTTATTTAACTGGCCTGGTTTATAATAGATTAGAATATGAAGAGGCTTGTAACAATTTCAGCTCATTTGAAGGAGTATAAAAGTTGCATTGTAACATGCTTAAGCAATATAAACACTCAGTTCAGAAAAGTTGAAGAAAGAACCAGTTACTGAAGTTGAAGTATAGTTTTCACAAGTCTTATTGGACATAAAAAAACAGGTTACATGTACTGAAAATAATGTATCATATTTTGTAACTGTGCAATCTGCAAAGGCAAAATTTAATGATCTGTTTTCTACCCTCCATAGGTGCAAACAGTAGTTCTGAACATTGGAACATGACAACACTGGTCACTATCATCCACCCACTGTGGTAAACACTTAAGAAGGTTTCCATATCCAGTTCATCCCAGTGGCAAGAACAGCTTGTCACGACGAGCTGAGAAGCTGCCGCTAGTAGCATTACCATTTTGGTCCAGAGTTACACATTCTACTTTCCCAAACCGAACTTCATGAATATTAGTTCCTTGCCTTTGGAGATGATGTTGTCGACTGATGTGTCTGCTCCGCCGGTTATCTCCGAGAACTTCTGCATGAGGTTCGGTGCATCGGGAAACTTGGATGTGCTTTGTGTGGGTCCGGGAGCTGTTGGTGACTCTTTGTTGTTTGGAATCACAAAATCTGGGACCACACTTGGAATACCCTTCAATGGCTTGCTTGGTTGTTGTTGTTGCTGTTGCTATCAAAAATAAGAAATTATTATATTTTGTGAACTTGAAAACAAAAGTAGCATGTTTAAAGAGAAACTAGGGTAACTTAAGTTTAAATAAATTGCTATGTAGTCATGATGGGAGTACAAACTGCATGAAATGTAAAGTTATGCATGTTAAAACTATCTCATCAACAATTTTTTTCCACTTTCTGAAGACATTTAATGTCATGAAACAAGAAAGTAAATTCAGGAGATCAAGTTACAAATTTGTAATGCCACTATTCTTCACCTCAGATAAGTAATATGAACTGAAAATAATAATGAAACACAGTATGGATGTGTAATTCTGAGACAATATTTCAGTCAGTAAGTCAGTCTTTCAGAAAATGTCTTCAGTTGTTTAAGAGAATGGTTTAAAAAGATAGTAATATTCAAATATTGTTGGTAGACAAGAAAAACCACACCTCTCAATAATTGTCACTTTTTAGTTAATTAGGTAGTATGTGAAGAAAATAATCTATTTTCACTAATAATATTTCATAAAAATTGTTCGAAAGATTTCTTGCATAAACACTAAAATACAATGTCTTTGGCCTCAATATAAACAGATCCACTCAGATTAAAACCATTCTCTTACAAATTAACCAATTCTGAGATGCGTTCCTTTTCTTGTGCATCAATGGTATAAAAACAAGGACCAACAAACATGTGACAGAAATGAACAATTAATAATCTGTAATAAATTACAGAACTATTCTTCAGTAAACAATGGATAATCTACATTAGGGAAAAGGAATTGTGAGAGAACCAGTTATTATGGACTGTGTATTGTCTTTGCATGAAAAGAGTTCATTATGTAGTGAACTTTTATATTATCATGTAAAGAGAAAATGATTATGTTGACTGGGAAGATCAAAATGGCAATGATGATGTCAGTGTCAGCAATAAAGAATGGTGTTAAGATATTTCTCAAAAACTTCCTGATATCTCCTTCATCTCAATTTACAAGTGTTGGTTAAATGGTTTTATTCAGATATCTGTTTTTGTTAACTTGTTCTGTATAAAATAATTAATTGGATGTAGATAATGGAAATACACTCACTTTTAAAATGTGTATTCCAAACATTTTCAGTGATATCCATGAATACTCTTTCTCATTTACTCACAATTACTCAATCGACTCAAGACAATACCCTAGTCTAAACTCCTCTATCTTCTAGCTGGAACTGTCTTTTTTCATCCAAACCATCCCTAAGTGTCCCTTGCATAATCTACTGTTTACAGTTAGTATTCACAAAAACTAAACCACCCTACTTAATTCTGCTATGTAAACTTCTTTTCCTTATACATTGTACTAATCTAGAAGCATAATGAAATGAGTGTGGGCCTGCCTGCAAAACATTTATCTGGGCTCCCTTTATATAAGTGTGTAGGAAACACAAGTTGTGTTAGTATCTTAAATAACAAAAATGTTCCCTAAAAACAGACCGTCTTTTACCCAAGCCTGCCCGCATTGCAGGCATTGTGGACCTGAATATTACACCACTGTACTGATCCTTCCCAGTGCTATTATCACATGTATAAAAACTATTTTTCAAATGGTATTTCTATTGTGCCTGTGTAATATCAAATATCAGTACATTTGTTATCACTTTGAAATGGGAATGACAGAACATGATATATTTCAGAGAATAATTTGTTTAGTAAGTGTATTTGTAAGTGTCAGTTACATTCAAATGTATTGGTTTCTTAATCACAAACTTGTAGAGTCTAGCATGAAATGATGAATCTTACCTTACCTACTTGGATGTCTGGGAGATACCTCATCAAATGCACAGGTACCAACATTTTGGCTACCATTATACAATCTTCCTCTGGACAAAATGCATTTCACCCTGAGGAAGATCATAGAATGGCAGCTGGAAAGTTGGCCTAGGAGATAGAATTGGTGCCTAGGTCACGTTGCCTCCCAGACAGCCAAGAAGCTATGGATTCTGCCAGCCTATGCTCTTACGAATCTTACCTGTTGCTGCTGGGGGGATGGCTGCTTGCCGGGGCCCCCACCGTGACCCGCCCCACCCTGGGCTTGCTGGTCCATGTGTGGGGGCAGGTCGGTGGGTGGGCGACCGCTACCACTTCTCCTGTCGCCCCGTTGCCCGCCTCTCATTCTCAGTCCCCCCGGACCCTGCAAGACAGACACTAGATATGCTTCCCCCCCAAGACTAGTTTGTCACCATATTTCTGTGCACTTAAAAGTTGTTATTAATAACTCTTATCTTATTGTATGTAAATGAGCCATAGAAATGTCAATTATAAATTTTCAGGAATTTTATCATCGAGTCTATCCTTAAGTACAATTGCTGTTAAACCAAAACAAAAGATTAAGAGCTATCTAATATAGTGTGAAATGTACTTGTAAGCAAAAACGTTTTTTTTCAACCGGTATGGTGTAAAATGTATTTGTTATCTTTAAGAATCAGCATTGAGACATGATTTTCTGTAACCAAAAATTAGGGTCTATATTTATATGTCATAAAATTTTGTGCATTTTTATTTGTTTTATCACATGAAAGAACCTTTTTGTTTTGAGAAAGAATAAGCTTCAGGAACTTTGAAGATAGTAATAAACATCTTAACACTTCTCTTGTAATTTCCATTGAAGCATTCATTTATAAATTGACATTTGTAAATAAATTGTAGCAAATAAAAAAAAAAAAAAAAAAACATTTTGCTTCCCTTTTCAAATTCTATTAATATTATCTTCCTAATAAAACAACTTTAGTGTCACAGAAATTGGGCTAATGTTTGTAACCTATATGGTCATACTAATGGGAGAAGAGCGCTCATCTCAGGTACTAAAAGATAACTGCTCATCTGAACTAGTACCTTGATTTATTGCTTGCAAACATCTGACATGCAATACTTTATAATAAATTGTAAGGCATTGTCATCTATGAAAGGGATATTTTGAAAATGAGTTACATAATTCATTTAATTATTTTTAAGCACTCTTCCAAATAAATTAAGTTTGTTTTGGTTAAAAAAAAATTATATACATAATTCAATTTAAATTACAGGGTATTGATTTATTGTACAGTGAAATGTGTTCACAAAAATAAAACAACTATAAAGAAAAACAAATTCTCATCTGTGTGGAGAGGGCTCTTTTCAATAACGTAAGTGATTCACCATGAAAAGTTTACATCATTATGCAGCTCATTACAAAATATCAGTTCATCTACAAAAGCAGTTTTCTTCTCTTAGCACAAAAAAGCCATAATGTGACTACCAATTTTGTGCAAAAACAATGTATGACCAAGATGCAATCTGTAAAAATAATAATTGATCATTCTTTTGATTCATGTCTTGCATTAAGTTTGTCATGCAAATGTAATGAGTGCTACCAAGATTGTTTATTAACCTGAAGGGTCATATTTCCTTGTGTGTGCATTCATAACAAATGTCAGATGTTTGCCTTGCACTCACAAAATCTACAAAGTTTAAGGAAGCTGGCATTATACAAATGAATGTCAATGTAATCACAAAAATGTTTTGATTAAAGATAATTTACATAATTTACTTGAAGTCAATGTGTAAGATACACAAATACTTCTTTTCACAAGTTCCAGTGCAATCTTGAATTTTTAACAAATGTTTATCAATGAATTAACACCAACTTCCAAGTAAGCGAAATACCTGGTGTCCCTTCTACACAAAAAATCAGTACTGACATGAAGACTTCTCAAGTTTTGGTTATTTATTCATCGCAACTGTTTGAATTGTTTCATAAAAGATTAAAAATGCACTTGTATTTTGATCTCTCCATACATCATACCTTTAAAGAAGTCATTAAATAGGTACCTTATTTGGACTGAAAACATTAAGAATAAGATTGCAATAACAAGAATAATTATAAATATTAATAAAAATAGTAATGAAATGTTATATTGATCAGTTAGTTGTCCAGAAATTGAGTAGTCTCATGAAAGTCAAAGAACATTATCCTAAGACTACACACAGGAATCTACAGGGTTCTACAAGATAAGGCTCTTCTGGGCACATAAATGACAAGGGAACACAAAAGGAGGGACATTTGTTTCAATAAGGCCTGTCAGGAAGGTACAAGGGACACCTTAGTAATTACATACTAAAACCATGTCATGCGTTTTCATCAACTCATTTGTAGAAGTAAACACAAGAATCAATTCAAACACAACAGAGAATTGGAGAAAGTAAACAGTACATAATTTTGCAGTTTATATAACAAGTTTTTAAACAATATGTAGTTAATTGTATGTAGCATGCCCCTGGAAAGAATAAAATTGGGTTATTCAGCTTAAACTCTTTATAATAAAAACCAAGGGATTATAAAATATAAAATCAGTCATAAAAGTAGATGACAAAAATCACAAATGAAACAACAGAAAGGTCATTAAAAATCAGAGTATGTACATTGTTCACTTGTAGAACCATAGCATTCTCGATTTTCCATGCAGCTGTGCTTTAGCATTCAAAGTTGTAATTTCAAAATACAAAGTTTTTCAAAAAACATAATATTGTGAAATACAAGAAAAATGTTAAATTGAAAAAACCTGTAGTAAAATTTCCACTTATGAAGAAGTGGTTCATAATTAGATGTTATTAATTCACATACCAAAATAATGATCATCAGAGCAAAAGATTATGTGATTAACAAATGTCTTTGCTTGCAGAGACTGATATTCCAATTAATAAGACAGTGATAGAATTATATAAGCTCATAGTGCCAAGCTTATGAGTAAAAAAAGTGTACATGAAAACTGTATGTATATGCAGACAAGGCAAAAGATTGATCTAAGTATTCAAGCTAGAAAGGACAAAACATGAAAATATAAAGGTTGTACATGTCAGCAGACTTGTGAATGACAAACAGAATTCATGTTACACAGCCTGTTGAAAATATTATGGTTCTAATCCATGGTGGGTGTTTCAGACAAGAAGAAAAGACAATAGATTAAGAGTCCGATAAAAAGAGAGATTCAGAGTTAGAGGAACATTAGACAGAACTGAAAAATAAGTTTTTCAACAAAGCAGCTGGTAAACGACCCCATAGAACATGCTGAAAAAGAAAATTCATGTAGCAAGCAGGCAGGTGATCATGCTAGCAGGCAAGCAAGCAGGCTCACACACCATCAGACTCAGAGGTGCACAGATACATGCATTGAGCAGGCAGGCACACAGGCAAGCAGGCAGACTCAATTGAGGAAAAGCATGCACAGATCCAAGGGTGAATGGGCATGGGAGGTTGCTCATTCTCATGAATCACAGTGCTCCTCAGGCTTTGCAAAGTTACTGTCATCTTCAGATTCCTTGATTTTGGCAGAATTTCTCTTCACAACCTCCCTGAAATTTTAATATGCTTCCAAAACTCGAGAATTTGCTGGTGTCTGGGAGAGCTAAACAATCACTTTTACAATGTGAATTTATTGATCTCAGTTTTTAATTTAAATATATTATTTTTTTTCTTAGAAATGTAAATGAAACAAGAAAGAATAATCAGTTTCTTCATATAATTATTTTTGTTTATGAAAATGAATTTAATGTTGTTATTTTTAAAGCTGTTGTCATTGTTGTTTCAATAACTATATAAATTATTCTTTGTGATTATAAGGCAAGCCATGCTCAGAAGAAGGCAGAAAAGATTAGTAAGAGCCAAAGAAAAAGAGAGGAACAATCAGCGAGCAAAAGTTAGAATTAGAGAGAATGAGCGAATCATGGATTTTGGAAGCGGACTTTGGATGACTTTTGTTTGCTTCTGTCCACACAACAGCTTGCGGCAGTTTCCACCACTCACCTGTGCCATGGAGTCACCTCTATAGTCTAACTGATTTGGGGCTTGGCAGGCATCTAGCAACAGACAGAACACAGGAAACAGAGAATAGAGAGAGAGAGAAAGAGAGAAGAAAGAAAAAGAAAGGAAACAGAGAGATAGAACACTGCTCCAGCCCAATGCATGCGACACCCAGAGTAACATCGCGAAACAGACACACGAGAAATATAAAAGTTGACAGAGCAGAGATACTGCAGGGGCAATAATTTGCTCTACAACCCTGTAATTTGTTTATGTATGTTCTATTTCATTGGTATGAGGTTAGGTTATGTCAACTTATGTATGTTTATTTCTCCAGGATAGTAATTATCTGTCCAAGAGGTACAAAATACTAAGATTCAGTAAATAAAAACGTAGTAAATAATTCATACAATTTTCAGTTTTGACTATGAATGAAGAGGAGTGCTCCAGATATTTTTGGGACCTTTACACGGTTTAAATGTTTTCAGTGAAAGGTTATCAATATCGTGTGTTTATTTGCCACTCAGGCAAATACAGAATATCTGAATTTAAGGTGCTCAGAACTCTGGTAACAGGTTTGAAGTAACTTTCTTTTATTTTATTAAATAACAGAAAACTTGACTAGGTCTTAAATATTACTTTATAATTAAAAAGTGAACAATGAAATTATTATTTCTTTATGAAACAATGATCGTAAGTTAGTACAGTTCACAACCTTTAGGATCTACAAAATTATGTGATCAAACCGAAGAACTCAGGAGTCTATTTATGTATCTGAGACTGAAAACAGTTTTCATAATTTAGAGAAGTATTAAAACATGGTTGGGATGATTTGAGCAAGTAATTTACTATTGAAACATAGAATAACATACATTCATATTATGTGATAACATTTAGTACTTCTAGCCATATTTACTTTCTGCACAAATTTAAATTACAACAGAAGAAGT
Source organism: Gryllus bimaculatus (assembly GCA_017312745.1). Lineage (NCBI taxonomy): Eukaryota > Metazoa > Arthropoda > Insecta > Orthoptera > Gryllidae > Gryllus > Gryllus bimaculatus. The sequence continues at coordinate 5,069,202 of BOPP01000061.1, forward strand.
TCAATTTGGAAGTTTATGGTATAAGAAATATTATTTGAATTTGTAACTGAAGTTTCTTTCATAATGTTGGCTGAGTAAATTACTTGACATGCACTTTCATAATTTCTTAATGAAAATTCAAAAGCAATGTCAAGAAAGTTAATGACATGTGTAATGCTATTTAAATAAAAATATTTATTGTCACAATTCATATTCAAAATTACTAAATCTGGAGCACTTTATTACAACTACAAAAAAACAAACAAACATAATTTTGCAGTCTGCTTGTCACCATGAACATTGTGAACAATACAAAATAAAAATGATGGATTTAAATAATTAAAACAAAATCATGTTACTCTCTAATGCTCTGGATCTTGATGTACAATCATTGTCCATAAAAAAAGACAATAAATGTTATAACTCTGCTTTGACATTCTTTGAGCTTCCCAAGCTGAAAGGATAATGCGGCTGTTGTAATATAATCAGTTTTAAAATTAAGCAGTCAAAAGTGTTCAGGGAATATATTTGAGTTCTAGGAACAATGAAACAGAAACTATTGAAAAGGGAGATATGAACATCTTGATATTTCAACAAGAAAGACAAAACTGTCAAACAAATAAAGTAATGTTGTTGGTGCTGTTCCAATTGAGGACAAGGTTCCAGTTCCAATTCAGATATAAAAAGCATTGTTTCAAATAACAAAAAGAAATTTAATCATAATTTATATTCTTGTTTTTCTATTTTTTCACATAGTACTCTTCAGTATTATTTTGTTCGTGAGTTACACTGAAATAATTTTCAATAACAATTTAATTCTTATAAATCATTATAGATTTAGTTTGGGAATTTTTTTTTTAAATTTTAAAATATCTGCCAACTGTAAGAAGAAGTAACACACACTGTTGAGTAGAATTAAACTCATCACCTATATTAACTTTTCAACTATTAATAATGTCATCAAGATGTGCATTTTCAAAACAAAAGTACATGACAAATCTTCATAGACAAATAGTTAAATATTGGGTCACTAGTGCTGCACATTTTGTGAAATGATTATTTGATGTAATGCAGCACCTAAATATAAAAGAAGTAAGTGTAGAAACAAAAGCATTTAGTTAACAGTGTTGAAAAAGTTCTCTTAGTTCACCAAAAATATTATTGCTGTATTACGATGTCAGCTTCACAATTTCTGATTTATAAATATGTCCATCTGAGGAAATCTTCAGATCCATTAAAAATGAGAATAGGAATATTCATTTTAATTGCTGGATTGTGTGATCTTAAGCAGGGGGTACCTCGCCATCTATAGTGCTAGTGGTTTTTACAGTGAAGTTAGTGAGAGTGATTATGGTGATTACTTGTGGTAGTGGTAGTAAACACATGGTTTGCATTGTAAAAATGTAGTACAAAATTTGGCAGTTTTGTGCAAAGAAATCTATTTTTATTTTGCCCATTTATACTAATAAAAATTAAAAATTCCACATGAAAAGTAGAAAATTACACATTAAAGTTATATCTAAACTGATCAAATTTTGATAGCAAACTGCCAAATCTTAACTGGCATCTGGTGAGTTTGAGAGAAAGGGTTGAGAAGATATCCTTAATCTCAGTATGTGAAGGGGGAAAATGGTCACCTTAAGGCTCATTGGTTGATGCCCAAGAAACTTGGATGTCTTGTGTTGTCTTACAGTCTCAAAAAATTTCAGCAAGCACAAGCATGCACATAAACTCCCTAAACATTTAGAGCTGTCATACTCTCAACAAAACCTTGGTGCATTCTAATCCAAGGCACATAGAAAGAGAGAATAAGAGCAAATAAGAGGAGACATTTTAAATTCTTGAAACAAACAAAAGTGATTACTGTAAAGTAATTTTTTGGATGCAACAATGAAATTTTATGATGAAAGATAAAATGTTAGTGTGGTAAAAATGATAAAATATTTGATCTTTATATTTTGATAAAAATAAGAATATAGTCTCAGTGATCAGAGACTCTTATTAAAAATGGGTATTTTTGGTTTTTGAAGTCATTTCAAGAAAAAACTACTTACATTTAACAGAAGAAAAATATGATATTTTTCTATAATAAAGTTTCAGAATCTGATACATATGCAGACTCCAAATCACATTAATAAAAAAAAGAAGACTGGATAATGAATCAACATCTGATAATCTCAAGTGGTTTAAATGTATGCTAATATAGATAAAATTAAAAATTAAATTATGACCACTATGATCAATAACAATAAAATCTTATTTTTCTCACATTTTTTAAAATCTTATCATCTTCACGTATCTGAATAAGTGTCAATTGTTTGTTTTTATCCTCCTCCTCTTCTTTGTTCTTATTCTCTCTCAGACACAATTAAAAGATGCCTAGAGGTTCTGACATCCAAGCTCTGATTGGGCCATTTGGATGGTCAAATCATTTATTCTGTACAGCGTGCCATCACACCTTGCTCCACTGACTCAGACTTGCAGGGGGCTAAGGAGAGAACCCTGCTGTGACACAGGAGGCCTTAGTTCAAAAAAGACAGCCTTAGAGTTTCAGAAGCCATCAAGGTGCTTCCTTCACCGGGGTATATGCACACACAGAAGCACAGGGGGGTGGGGTGGGGTGGGGGGGACTTAATTGAAGATCACAAAGCAGATGTGTAAAATAGTATAAAGAGAGTTTAATAACTACAGGATTGCAAGGGAGAAGCAAAAACAAATCTACTAAATTTTTAATCTGATCCAGGTATGTTTAATTAGTAGTATTTAATCTCCAGATAAAAGAAAATCTGCATGTCCACTTGACTAAACAAAGTAGGTATTGTGTCACATCAGAGTGAAGAAGAGATTCCTAAAGTCACAAATTTTGTGAATTATGACATATTTGAGTATCAAGTTCTACAAGGGCACCAAGTTACACAATATAGCTTCACCAGAATATTTTAACAAATATAAAACTATGGTAGATATATTTTCTCTTTATTTAAACTATAGGAATCTCTTTGCTGTAAAGAATGCTATCACAGTCACAATACGAGTGAGCAGTGACACATTTGCCACAGAATAAGGTAAGATATCAAGGATTTGGAGATCAGGGATCACAAAAATCTGTCACATCTCAAGTGAAAGGGAGAAAAGATACAGACAAGTTGGTTCACAATAAATGCCACACTGACAGCAACAGAAAAGATACCACTGACACAAAGGTGTTGATAAATGAAACATTAATATGAAAAACAACACAACATCTCATATATAATTATGCAACAAGAATAAAAACCATTACAAATTTCCATCAACATCACACTGCTTCTTTATAAATGTTATAAAGAGGAAAAAATCACAAGGGAGATAGAGATAGAGAGAAAAAGAAATTACAGGGTTCAAAAACCAAAAATACCTGCTGCCCGCCAAGATGGTTATGTTCCTGTGCTAATGTTTTGCTTTGGATATTCAAAAACCCAGTCTGGAATTTCCAATTGTCTTAACACAAAAATCAAATCCAGTTTACTTCTTAGGCCGTGTGTGGTCTGTGTAGTCAACAAGGCAAAATATTTAAAGTCTTCCCACTGTATCTCAGGTTATTGGACTGTGCTCACAGTGGCATTCGATAACCAATCTTACTCACATATGTGCTACATATCACTGATCTAGTCTTCAGTGTCATTAAAAAAAATTTGTTGAATAAAAACATTAAGTTTGGAGAAAGATTCAAGTCATTTGAATAGCATATTTGATTAATAAATGTCATTACATATTAACAACTGTATCTTAAAACTAAAATATTATATTTGATTGTCAAATATTTAGAAGTTTATTCTGTTAAAATATCATTATTTATCTCTAATTTAACATCAAACTAATGTATGCATTTGAAGGCCCCTTGTGGTCCATTACCATATTTCAAGGTTCCTAAACACTGAAATTTACAGTAACAACAAGGCTGACTTTTTTATTGAACAACATATGATGCACTTATGACTCACTATAGAAACAATATTTTTCAACAATATTCATCTTCCACAATTTATGAAGTAGTAAGAAACATTGACAATCTTGATAATATATTTTCACAAGAATATTTGTCAGTCTTCTTTTCACTTACTGAGAAAGTTCAAAGTCTCTTCATATATGAATTATTACTCATTACTATCTACTTGTGTTCCAAAAGATTATACTTGCAGGTTTATAAGATGAAAGACAATATGAGTTTATTAACATTAAAAACATTTTCAATTATCTTTATTTTTATTTTTAAATTTTGAGAAGGTGTAATATAATCCTATTTTTTTAATTTTGTTGGACAAATCAAAAGACCTTTCATAGACAATTTTTTAAAAAGCTTATTCCATTAATAAATCATTTGCAGCTAGAGGAAGGCATGTATAGGGATTATTTTTATCACAAAATTCAATTTAGGCACAATTGGATTGCAAGGATTCTTTTAACATTCAATAACTGAAGCCTTCTACTTTGTTGATTCTGGTTCATTTCTTTTAAATTTTTTATAGTTTCACAATACTCCACAATTTTGTCTAGTGTGAATGGAAGCTGAAATAATAAACAATTTTTTGAAGGGTTTGGAGTTATTTTTCAAGTACTGATAAATTATACATGAAATTCATGGTGCTTGTTAACAATAAATAAAATTATAGAACATAAAATAAGAAAATAAAAGACAAGTTTAATCTCAGTAGATGAAAAAAGAAATGGATCAAAACAGCACACGTACGTGGGAGAAGAGCAAAGAGAAACAAGAGTTCAACAAAAATAAGAAAATGCAATGGAATCATAAACTGGGAAAAACTCAATAGTACAGAATAATTTCATGGGAAGAAAGAAAGTACATGAGAAGTGGCTCAATTGCTTATAAAATACAACACACAAAGTAAATGTTCTATGAAGAAAAATGTGAAGAAAGCACCAGGAAACGAAGAAAACTATAGGTATTAACTCCACTGAACGTAACCTGACACACGAACACAGTCCAGCAACTTAAGAGGTGGGAGACAGAGAATTGTCCACAGGGCCCTGGCTACCCACCCCCCAGAGCCTGCGGCTGAGCGACCAGATACATGGCTACTCTGGCCAAGGAGGCCTTGTGAATGGAGTGTTTGTTCTGTGGGGAGAAAATAAGAGAAAACCATGATTAATGAGAAACAACACAAGATCTGTAGGTAGCAGCTGCAGCACTTTTTAGCTGTAGAAGTAGTTGAATGCTTCCACAATAACAGAAGTATCAATGGTCTTGGGATCAAAGTCAATCTTTGTAAAACAAAATCTAATGTATTATTAGTTCAATTAGTTTGGAAGCTACTACAATATTTTTTTAAATATTTTATTAACCACTTAATTCGTCTGAGATATATCACTGAATCTGACTGACAATGAAACTCATGCAAAAGAAAACCTTGTCAGAACCCTGAAATAATTTGAATTGTGGTCAAGTCATAATCTGCTGACAGTGCTTCCAACTGCAGAAAATTAACCTTCAATGAAAACCTTAAATTCTTAACTCAAGAGCTTGTCAATGAGCAAAAACAGATCTCAAAATATTAAATCCTAGAATTAATAAAAAATTAACAAAGTATTAAATATTTATTAATTGTATTATTATTATTATTATTATTATTATTATTATTATTATTATTATTATTATTATTATTACTACTACTACTACTACTACTACTACTACTATTATTTTGCCATTGATGTTATTTAAGAATAGGCAGAAATATTAAAAAAAGGAATTAAAAAAAACCAGTCTTCATTTAAAATCACTTCCAGGCAAAATATTCTGCGTGGAAGAAACATTGAAACACACAAGAAAAATAAATAATGCAAGAGACACTTTTAGAAACATCATCTGCTTTCGTCCTGAAAGAAATCACAGAATTAAGTATCCATAAAGAATATCACAAAAACAATTCCAACTTTTAAAAGAAATATTTTTATGGATACATCAACTGAAACACCACCAAAAACTAAAATAAATAAATTTTAAAAATAATTTGAACTAATTGATTATGATATTTTTACTCCAAAAATGAGAAAAAAATAATTGTTACATTCTTATAAAAGTAATTGATAATCCTTAATATGAAACAAGAAGTGAGGCAATTTCAAGAGACTTTAAATTCAGATAAACTATAAGAAGAAAATGAGATTTATAATTCTAAATAAACATGGCAATTAGTTTTGTGCTAATATGATAAATGTTGAAGAAAGTTGTAGGTGTTATAACAAAATTGTGATTAGAGAAATGAAAAATATCATAAATCTATTGTGATATTCAATATTAATATTATTCAAAAGTGAATTAAGAGATATTGTGGTTAAAGGGTTAGCTCAATGGGGCTATTAGCTATTTTAAGCTTATCTTTATTAATCATATGTTGTAAGAAATTTTGTGAAGTAGTAAATAAAATAAGTGACCCCATAATTTTCATTAAAGGGATGTGGTTACGCACATATGATTGTACACTGTTTTATTATCAAAGCAGTAAATATTAGACTAATACTTACAAATACTTCACAATTAATTTGAATGAATTTGTGAAGGAGTGCTAAAGAATAGTAGATATTGCATTTATTTAATAAAATAAAATACAGAAATCTAAACTGCGCTCACAGATCTTTTAAAAATAAAAACTATTTTCAAAGAAAAATATTTGAGAAGAGATATTAAACTTGAGAGAATGGAAAAGATGACACATTTCTTAAGATGTAAGTTGTGGAGAGAGAGAGAAAGAGAGAGAGAGAAAGAGAGAGAGAGAAAGAGAGAGAGAGAAAGAGAGAGAAAGAGAGAGAGAGAAAGAGAGAGAAAGAGAGAGAAAGAGAGAGAAAGAGAGAGAAAGAGAGAGAAAGAGAGAGAAAGAGAGCGAAAGAGAGCGAAAGAGAGAGAAAGAGAGCGAAAGAGAGAGAAAGAGAGAGAAAGAGAGTGAAAGAGAGTGAAAGAGAGAGAAAGAGAGTGAAAGAGAGTGAAAGAGAGAGAAAGAGAGAGAAAGAGAGAAAGAGAGAGAGAGAGTGAGTGAGTGAGTGAGTGAGTGAGTGAGAGAGAGAGAGAGAGAGTGAGTGAGTGAGTGAGTGAGTGAGAGAGAGAGAGAGATAAAGAAGGATAGAGATAAAGGGAGGGAGGCGTAGAGAGAGAAAGAAACGAGAGAGAGACATAGAAAGAGGGAGGGTTGGAGTGGGAGGGATACAGAGGAGAGATAGAGAGAGGGACAGAAAAAGAAAGAGACAAGGAGGGAGAGAGGGACCCACAAGCTGGGGGAGAGACTCTCAAGAAGGAAGAGAGATAGAAAGAGGGAAAGAAGGAAAGAGATGGACCATTTTGTTGCCGGGCGCGTCAACTACAATGGTTTTATTCGTCTCGTGAGACTTGTGTCTGTTATGTCTCGTGAGGTGGCGGTGTTACTTCTCGGCTAAAACCGCTTGAGCTGACTTTCGAGTTGGCTTACGGGGAGTTCTCCCTCCAGGTTTCTGAGACAGTGGGGCATTTCTTTCTGCAGCCGGGACAAGCTTGAAGCCTCCGACATGTAGAAGTGTAGCGCGTGTAAGTAACGTATGTGTATGAGTATGCGTGTGTGTGTGTGTGTGTGTGTGTGAAAATGCATGAGCATGTGGGTGCATGCAGAGAGTCGGCGAAAGGGAGTGAGAACAGAGAGGGGAAGAGAGAAAGAGACAGAGAGGGAGACACAAACAGAGAAGGAGCGAGATGCAGAGAGGGAGCGAGGTGCAGAGAGGGAGAGACAGAGAATCATGATCTCCTCTGCACTGGAGCACGTATCATCCTTTCCGATCATGTAGACATGATTCGTGGAAAAAATATATATCCACTATCGGCATCGACAGATCGCGGTCTGTGAGAGGTCTCGAAAATTTAGGGCGATCGAGCCGCAGCTTCGCCTCCACCGACGCGAGGCAGCGTGACGCGTGGGAGGGGGGGGCGAGGGACGGGCCCTACCTTTCCTCCGGTCCATGGCGCGGGGGTCCATGCGGCCGTCACGCGGGGGCGGAGGGGGGCCGCGTGCGCCGGGGCCTGCCGCCCCAGAGGGGCCGCGGCCCCCTCGGCCGCCCCGCCCACCGCCCTCGTACTCGTAGTCGGGCGGCGCTTCCGTTAGGAAGTTGGAGGGCACGAGCCCGCGCATGCCGTCCAGCTCGCCCATGTAGAAACCATCGTCGTCCATCTCGCCGTACACGTAGATGATGTTCCCCGTGTTGAAGGACAACTCCACCTGCGTAATGAGCATCAGAATGTAGAGAAGTCTGTCGGACCATGGCAAGAAGTGAGAATGGAATGCGTAGTATAATAAATATATTTGTGTAAGAAATCTGGAGAAGTAAGGTCAGTTAATGTAAAGTTGGGGGAAGGAAACGAGAATTAACAATCTTAAATAAACTGTACGTTTATCCAGTAAGTGTAGTGCATGTTTTTACTGCGGGCGGTAGCTGTGATATTCCCCCATTGGATGGCCAGATCCCCAACGAAATATTTCGTATCAACACCGCGCCAGCCGGGACATCTAAGCTCCCGACCAGTCTTTCAACGTGACTCAAGTGTATACGAGACGAGGATAGGGCAAGGAAGAGGAGGGGAAGATCACGCGCAGTCTGTTAGAGTACTGCTCCGGCTATTCCCCTGGTGTTGATCGGAGAAAGCACGGCACTACCGAACAGAGCAGCCGGTCCCTAGAACTCTCCTCCAGACAGCAACTGAATTAGACCTGGCTGGCTAGTTAGTGTCGAAAATCCTACCAGAGGCACCGCAGCGACATGAGTCGCTGCCCGGTCGCCAACGCGCTGATGAACGAGCTGACGTACCTCGGAGTCGACGTTAGGCGACAGCTCCTGCGGGTCGTAGTCGTAGAGGGCGATCATGCGCTTGACGGGCATGTTGGCGTAGATGTCTCCCCAGCGGTCGCGAGTGGCGTGCGGCCCGCCGCGCGCCGCTCCCTCGTGGCCGCGCCCGCCCGCGCCGCCTCCCGCGCCGCCTCCCGCGCCCTCCTGCACCTCCATCACCATGTTGTGCGGCACGTAGCCGCGCCGGCCGCGCAGCTCGCCCCAGTAGAAGCCGTCCGCGTCCTTCTCCCCGTACACCTGCGCAACGCCCACGCCCACGCTCGCAAGCACACGCAATCGCTCCAAATGCTACGCGCAGGCTCCCCATGTCACACACATGACCATGCTCACATCGCTCACGCACACACATACACACCCTCCCAAGGCGACGCGCACGCTCGCAATGCCAGACGCACGCTCACACATACGATCCTAACATGCGCACGCTTGCAATGCCATGCACACGTTTGCAACGCGCTCTGTACGCCACACAGATGCTGCCAACGACTAGCGCATGTCCCCATTCATACGCTCAAGCCTGTGCTTGCAACGCTCACTAAGTCACACACACACACATAATATCCTTACGGAGAAAATGTTACTTTCCACTTTACTTCGAAAATGTTAACAACGATGTTGCTACATAATTGCAACAATAACAACATGTGAAGTTATAGCGAGCAAAAAGAGGTATTACTCTTAAAAAATGTAATATTCAATTAATATCTGTTTTCTGTTTTGGGGATTTGTGTTCACATGTGATGATTATACAGGACCGCATCTGGAAACTAGAGAGTACACTTTACCTGTAATTAATAGTTTCGTGTTGTAAGGAGGAGGCCCAAATTTGGTGTTGGAGCCGGCAGCTAATCATCTCAATTACTCTTTAGCGAATCACGTGGTGAATGAATGAATTTATGTCGGCTTTCTTCAGCCAATAACGACACGCATATACGCACTTAGCTATCGCCATCAACACGCTATCGCGTGCGCGTCATTCAAAAATACACTTACGTTTCTAATAAAAACCAAGACTTGAAAGATTAGGAGAATAAATTTAAAATTTAATTTTTATGTAAATAACTGGCGAAGTATCATTTTACCTACTTCCCTTGAATATCCATCCCTGCTAGATTGCGTTGACTTGACACATGAACTTTGCGTAAATCGTCCGAAAATGCCTTAAAATGTTTTCCCATTCGTCCCGTAATGTCTCCGAAGGTCGGTTGTGCCTATTAATTCCCGACGCATCTACACACATCTCCACCACCAGAGTTGAATCTCCTGCTTATAGTCTTCACTATTACGACCACAAGCCCCAACTAGCGACACACAAAGATCCATTAAAACCGCCTGCAAGTAGCGCCTCGCTACCTTGATGGTGTCGCCCTGGTTGAAGGTGAGCTCCTCCTCGCAGGCGTCGGGGTTGGGCGAGTCCTTGGCGGGGTCGTAGTCGAAGAGCGCCATGAACCAGCGCGTGCGCTTGTCGCGGCCCGCGGCGCCGTGGTGCGCCTGCGCCTGCGCCGCGCCGCCCGGCCCGC